>JAEQML010076114.1:0-13512 GCA_016904865.1 Pissodes strobi
CCCCCCTACTACTGTGAATTAAATCCAATGTGCTTAAGTTAAAGGCTTTTAGGCATGACATAATACTACTTTTAAAATTAAAGATGTTCAAATTATTTTTCAAGAGACGTCAAATCAAATCGATTTCCAAATGGGCATGCAATTAAGGAAGAGGAGATAATGTGGAGACTTGATGGTATACTAGATGAGACTATTGCACCGCTAATTATTTTTCTGAATACCAATGACGACGCTTCATTTTCTTTTAATGCTTAATGGTGAGGTGAAGAATTGCTGCAAAAAGCTCTTTTTATGGCCAAAATATAATTAAAGAAATGTCGTTTTTCATTAATGAAGTTTTTTGTAAAGCTGAAGTTTCAGGTGCAGAGATAGCTAATCAAGATTTGATTTGAAACATTTTATTGAACTTGCCCAAGTCATATGAGATATTAGTGATAGTGATAAAAAGTACTCTTAATTTGTGTTTCGATGATGTTAAGAAGATATTCATTGTTGAATATGAATAAGGATGCGCACAGAAATCAAAAACTTGTGGATACTTTTCATTTGCAGCACCATAAAAGTAGCATGTTTTAATTGTGGCTTCAACTAGAGACTATAAGAAGGTTTCAGAGCAAAAAAAAAAGATATTTGTAATAGAAATTCTGCGACCCTAGATATAGTAAAGGTAAGCAAGACTGGAGAAACAATGAGCGAGGCAACTACAGAGGTGGACAAAGAGGATTTTCAAGAGGCAAACAAAAAGGTTTTACAGGTAAGGGTAAATTTACTAAATTTGATGCAAGAAATAACTCTTATGGAATCAATTATAGCCAAAATACAAATGAAACTGATATAGAAAGTAATTTTAGAACAGATAAACGATTTTTTTTAGGTTGGATAAAATCTGATATAAAAAAATATGTCCATAGATATATTAACATTATGTGTCGATCCTGGTGGCACTAATCACATGGTAAATGAAAAATCTTATTTTTCTGATTTCTTAATATTGAAGCAACCTATGAAATTAATGGAAAATAATAGAAAAATTTTATAGGCAATGAGTATTGGTAACATAAAATGTATGAGTATTGTAGAGAAATAAATCGTCAATAAATGTACTGTAAAAGCATGTTCCAGAATGAAGCAAAAATTATTAAGCATCAAAAAAACAGGGAGCGTCAAATATCAGAGCAGTTTCTGAAAAATCTGAGGTTAAGTTGAAGCTGATGTAGTAATGGGAACAAGAAAAATTGGTGAACAGTACGAAATATCATTTACTTTATGTAACTCTGAATGTTTTAATGTTGAGAATGAAGTGGCATAAACGTTATGGACATATTGGATTTTCAGGAATGAAAGAAATAATTAAAAGGGATATGGCAACAGATATGGAAAAGATTTTGGAAGTTCAAGAAATAAAATATTGTGAGTCCTGTAAATAAGAAAAGGATGAACTTTTCCTTTGGATCCAGGGCAAGGAGCAATGGTGAAAAATATGTTGTCACCTTTACTGATGATTATCTAGTTTTACTGCAGTGTACTTGATGAAGGGAAAGAATGAGGTATTTGATAAATTTAGGAAGTTTGTTTCTATGGCTGAAACAGATTTAGATGCCAAAAACACCAGCTGAGAAAGGGTATGAAAGATAGCCACATGTGAGTAATTTGTGAATATTTGGATGTGTTAGAATGAAGGGATAGGTTTGACTCAAAAGTGGAAAAGTGTGTAATGATAAGATATGGTATATAGGGATTTAGGTTGTGAAGTGTTGCCAAACAGAAAATAATACTTTCAAGGAATGTAATTTAAAGAAAATACATTTTACTTTAAAAACAAGGGTATAGTTATTAAAGATGATGCTTGTGATTAAAGTGAAGAGAGTAGTAGGAAAAATGAGGACCTAGTTGAATGTGAGAATATAAATGAGATGGAGGGACAGAAAACCTGATATATAACAATAAAATAAACGTAATGTAAAGATGCCTAGTAGATATAATGAGTATGAATTATACATGACTTTTAATGTTTACAGTTCTGTTGAAAACTTACCTAAAAATAAATGGTTAAAAGCGGTAGATAATGAGTTAAGATCGATACAGGAAAATGATACTTGGAAGAAGATTGGCATGCCTAATAATGTTAAAATATTAGATACTAAATGGGTTTTTACTTATGATAGTTTAAAAGAGGAAGTGGTAGCAGTTATAAAGGCTAGGTTAGTAGTAAAAGGATTTGCACAAGAAAAGGATACAAATTATGATTATATTTACTCACGGGCAACTAAGATAAGGACTATAAGAGATTTGTTAAAAGTTCGTAATCAGTTTTAATATTTTTTCCAGCAATTGGATATGTAAAAACCGCACTTTAAAATGGAAGCTTAAGTAAGAATATTTATATTTTTCTACCTGAAGAAACAAAATTCAAGGTCAATGCTGTTTAAAAATTCAAGATTTTTTTTACATATAAATTGTAGTTAAATCTGACAATGATTTTGGTTTTTATATTTTAATACGTAAAAATTAAAATATGTTTTTACTGATATATGTGGTCGATATTATATTGGCTGGTACAAACTTGGAATTATTGACCAAAATAAAATTAAGATGAAGGATAAAGGTAATTGAAACCATTTTCATAGTTTAAACATACAAACAATGGAGAAGAATGCATTTAAATAATAGGACAGTTAATGTATACTGAAAGCGTTTTAAAACGTTTTAATATAAATAACTGCAAAGGTTCTAATATTCCAATAGATCCAAGATTCAAAATCGATTAGTGTAATGATAAAAGTAAAATAAGAGTTAAGCATCTTCGTGAACTAATAAAATATTTGATGTCTTTTATGCTAGACGGTAGAACAGATATTTGCTTTCCTATAAAATTTTCAGTAGTGCTCAGGATAAAGTTTCGGATGAGACGTGGACTTGTCTGAAGAGAGTATTAAGCTATTTGAAATAAAATTGAAATGCGGGATTAAAGTGTCATAGAAATGAAAAATAATTCAAATATGTGTTGCTATGTGGGGCAGCGATACAGACGCTCCTGCTATTTTAGTGGTTGTGTTTTTAAAGTATATGACATTTCTTTAAGGTGGTGTACAAAGAAGCAATCATCTGTATCACTGTCGACAACCGAAGCAGAGCTAATAAATAGCTCTTTGCTTTCCTGTTTGTGAGGATTTATGGTTGGCGAAAGCAGTTTGTTGAAATGGGTTTTAAATTTGATAAAATTGCGTTTTTGAGGATAATTAAAGTTGTATTTCATTAATCAGGAGAGTGTAACATATGGATTTAAAAATCAATTTTGTTTGCGACCATGTTTAAATTTGTGTTGCTATATGGATGCTGATTTGGGCAGCGATCACTGGAACCTTAGTTTATTTTAGTGATTTTATTTTCAAAGTATATGAAATTATTTTAACGGGGTGTACAAAGAAGCAAACATCTGTATCATTGTTAACAACCGAGGCAGAACTAATAGCTCTTTGCTCTTCTGTTCGTGAGGGTTTATGGTTGGGAATGCTGTTTGTTGAATAGGGTGTTCAATTTCATAAGATTGCGTTTTTGAGAATAATCAAAGTTCTATTTCATTAATCAGGAATTCTTGTAATTACTAAAGAGTGTAACATATAGATTTAAAATTCAATTATGTGTGTGATCATATTTAAAGTGGTTTGATTCACTTGGTTTACATAGACTCTTTAAGTCAACCAACAGATAGTTTAATCAAGAATTTGCCAGCATCAGTGTTTAATAAGTGTAAAGGTACGTTAGGTATAAGAGAGTACTCCAAAATTTCCCAGCCCTAAGGAACCTATTATTTCTGCCTGTCAAAAAGTTGGGGTTAGTCTGCCATGTGATTTCAAAAGGATGAGATAGGGAGAGTGGTGATGGTCGTTTGTCATAATGATTATATGTAAATTTATTTATTAATTGTACGTTTCATGTTGACCCAGTGCGTTTCACTTTTCAAACCTAATAATAATAGTAGGATACAGTTGTGCAATTTAGTGTCGACTAAAATGTGGAGAAATTTATTAAATTTTTAACACTTCTATAGGTATTAAGATTGAGATCTCTCGTTTGAGTTTGGTGGTCCTAGGTATCCCGACTGCCCGAATAAATGACAAACTTAACCGGGCGTTCCGCTATTAAATGCGCCCCTGCAAGTACATCCAGTTAAAAATTTGAACATAATGACACACAACGTTTGCCTGACACATCGTCATAATCTGCATGTATGCTTATCCATAAGTATAACCACCTCACGCAGCCTATTACAATACTCATTCGAAATCGGCTCTGCTGCTGAGGAAAAAATAATCTCATAAAGATACTTATCTTTCGGAAAGACAAATGACTCTCTCAGACGAGATAGGGATATTGGTTTTCTCGACTTTCAAATACACAACGGGCTCGCGGTGGTCAATATATTATTAAGTCCGAACCAGTTTGGCCTATCTTTTTAACAAAACGATTTAAGGTGTCGGACAGCTTTTTTCCGATGTCATAAATAACTACACCTTTTAAAAGGACGGTTTCGAAACGGGTGTCACAATATTAATCGCGGCTTTAGATAGAGAATGAAAAATGGAGCGGATAGAATTTAATCTAACGATGTTTGGTTTTTTTAAGTCATTGTTAACATGTTTAATATATGGGATTATACTGAAAATATGGAGATACAGGAGATCTTTACATTATGTTAAACTGCAGTCGATTTCAGGTTTCGAAGGTATTTAATAAAACTGTAACAGGTGGAAGTAAAAACTTATTTGGTGGTTCCAAGAATATAGGAAGAACAGTGGTAACAGGTATTTGATCCACGTTGCACGCATGACATCAATTTTGCATGCAAAGATTTATTTTATTTTGTTAATTTTGAAAATTACTAAAAATAATTTAATAGAAGAAAATTTTGTGTTACCTGGTTGCTATGCCTTGCTTGCTGCAAAAGTAGTACTTTCGGGACCAGTAAAAAAGTAAAAAGATAAAAAAAACCTAATACATATATTAAATTTTATAATTTATTCGAAGAAAAAACTAGTTATTTATGACAATAATAGAATTTTGAATACGTATTAATTGATATTAGAAGTAACTGTGCAATTTGAATAATTCGGAAAAGAAATTGGTAGAACATTATTTGAATGATTAATTAGCTTTTCCACTTTCTATATTGAACCACGTTAATAGTAATTTACGTTGCAAGTCCGGAAAATACTGTTTTTGTGGATGAATAGACAAGATTCCAGGACAGCAATTATTGTACTGCACTCATTTGAAGTTTCATAATTTTTTTTAATTTTTACTCCATGTTTCATAAACTTTTAGCAAACTGTAGAGAAAATGACTAATTTCAATTTGCATGTCCAGTACCTTTCGTTAAATGCTGCCGTTTTGACCATTATATAAGGTTAATTAAAAAGTTGTTATAGGACCATAATTTTGAAACACCCTGTCAATAATTACGCAACCAAATTCTTTTAAAGCACCAATTTTTGCTGAAAGCCATTCATTTCCTACATTTTCCATTTTTGGTTCATGTCTTTAGGTGCATTCGTTAGTTTTTAAGAGCGAAATGAACTTGTCACTAAGTGTCTACTTAAAGATACGTTATTTTGAAAGAAATTTCTGATTGTGCAGGTGATAGTGACGAAGAAATACTCGCACAAGTTGATAATATCGCGTCTACTCCAAGAGTTATAGAAAAGATGCATTGGGACCATTCTGAAAAATTAGAGCAGAATATTCAAAAAGGAGTAATAATTAAAAAGTATCACGAATAAATTGGCCAACCTACCTTAGGGATTGAAGTGACAAAGAAAGCCGACATTAAATGGAAAATTGGACATTTTCTCTTATTTCATTTTTCAAATAAAGCTAATCAAGCTGACATGACTTCTCAAGAAAATTTTTCATCGCCTAACCCATCAGCAGATTGCATTCCTTCAGAAATATTTTCGACAATGAATGGTGAGATGATCTACAAGAATCGAACAAACCAGGAACCGTATGGGGGAGTGAAGAGAAGCATCCAATTCGAAGAGCAGGAAATAGACACGATCAGTATAGAGACAGTGACAATCCAATAAGCCCTCGACGAGAACGAACTAGAGAGACTGCTCAACCGTCCCAAAACGCTGCTCATAGGGGACCTAAACGCCAAGCACACCTCGTGGAACAACAGGACGGATGACAGATCAGGAACGCGACTCAGGAACGATGCCAACCTCATAATCCCGGACAGAAGGACAAGGATTGCGCAATACCACGTAGCCGACCCACGCCACACCGGACATAGGAACAGCAAGGGGCATCTACGCCACGGCGACCACTATGAGAGAACTGCAGTCTGATCACCTGCCAGTAATGTTCAAAACGATGCATCAGCCAGCCCTCGCAGCCCTTCGGGTCACGTACAACTACAGGAACGCCGATAGGACAAACTTCAGGAGAGAAATCAACGCGGAGTTACGGATAAATCGCGACTTGGATACCCCTGCAAAGATAGAGGACGCCATAGAAGTAATGACCAGGATGGAACACAACGTCCCCAGGAATTGGGAACTGAAGCAAGGCAAGCCGCCCCTACATATCCAGGAACAGATCGCGAGAAGGAACCAACTACGCAGGACATATCAAAATACACGTAACCCGAACGACAGGACAGCTTACCTGAAAGAATGCGAATTTACGCGAGCCATGCTGGAGTTATACAACAACGAGGCCTGGAACAACAGAATCACAGCCGCTAGCCATGAAAACAGCATATGGAAGCACATCAAGAAAATGAAGAGCAGCAAAAGCCCCTGGACAGTCCCACCTATCAAGGTGACGAGAGACGGCGTAGAATACATCATCATGGACAGGACAAAGAAGGCGGAGGCGTTCATGGAATACTTCGCCAATATCAGCAGCCTGACAGAGAATCTATCAGACGACAGGACAAGAAGAAGAGTTCAGAGGACAATGGATGAGATCGAAGCGCTGCCGCTGCAGGACACGGACGGGATAATCACGAGCCCCAGGGAGCTCAGGATGATCATAAGCAAGCGCCAGGACCGGACGGAATAGTCATGAAGGAGGTAAAGTTCCTGCCGAATAATGCCCTTGTCCAGCTGACGTACATCATCAATGCCTCCATCAGACTACACTACTTCCCGAGGACATGGAAGACAGCCAGGATCATTGTGATCACCAAACCAGGATAGGACAGGAGCCAAACCTCATCATACAGACAAATCTCCCTTCTACCCACCCTCGGAAAGGTCTTCGAAAGAGTGCTCAACAAAACAATCAACGCGGAGCTTCAAACACTAGGAACCATGATACCAGAACAGTTTGGATTCCAGCGAAGAAAATCAACAGCCATGCAGCTTGCGAGGATAGTGGACCAGGCAATGATAGAAAACGACACCAAGAAGACGACAACAGCGGCATTTCTGGACTTAGAAAAGGCCTCTGACACTGTATGGAGGGAGGCCATGGCTGCCAAGATGCACGAAGCAGGAATCACGCCGGCAATCACGAAGACCGTCGTTAGCTATCTAAAGGACAGGACAACGACAACACTGATCAATGGGACAGAATCAAGAACAAGGACAATAAGGCAAGGACCCCCCAAGCAAGCATGATATCGCCGACGCTATTCAACATCTACATCAAGAACGTGCCAAGGAAGCAGAACAACCAGATAGCACTCTTGGCGGAGAACGTAGCTGTCTACACATCATCAACGCAGCAGGTGGCGGCAAACAGCGAATAGAACAGCACGTCAGGCACATAGCGGAGTACTTCAAGAGATGAAAGCTGAAGATAAGCGAAACCAAAACGCAACTCATCAACTTCAATCAGAAGCGCAAGAGAGAAAGGACAGACATCACACTTAGACTGTACAACACCTACGTCAGGCCAATAATCATGTATGCCGCGCCGGTTTGGAGCTCCGCAGTGAAAACCAACAAGGAGAAGTTACACACGCTGGAACAGAAACTGCTAAGCACAATCATGAACTACAGATGGGAGGTTTCAAGACGACGAGACAACTGTACAGAGAAGCCGGGACAAGACCGCTAGATCATAGACTACAGGAGACAGCGACGAGATTCTTCAGGTACACGATGAGGACGCAGGAAATAACCAGAAACATAGGAAGGATGACCATAGAGGAGATGCCATTCAGAAGAATCCACAATATGATCCACGAGGTGACACTCTGAAAATCTAAAACAAGGACTAGGACCCTAGAACTAAGGAATGACCATTGTATGATTCAGTCAGAAAAAGGTGCATGGAGTTACAAATGGAACAGAAACTTTCGAAACATTCCATCGACGATCAAATGGTATTACTCACTGGAACGCTGTCAATTATTCAGTACGTGAGAGGAAAGGCATGTAAAGGCATCCCCACAGGGGATGTGAAAGTTTTTGATTTATATGGTCATAGTGGTCTTGCCTATGATTTTCTTATTTATCAGTGTTCAACGACTGAGTGTGACAATGAGATTCCGATAAATTTATTCTGGTTGCAAGCGTATTCCTGAAGTTTTTTTAAAATATATTTATTTTGACAACTATTTTACATCATACAATCTTCTGAAAATCCTTCGCGATAAGCAAAGTCCGGACTGTGAGACTAAATCGTTTTGGCAATCCACCTCTAAAGACTGACAAAGAAATCTCGGAAAAGAATAGAGGTTACAGCAAAGAAGCGATAAGTCAAGAAGGAATTGTTTTATGAAAATGGCTGGACAATCAAACGGGTGGTTTGGTGACAAATTTTGTTAGCAAAGACGTTGAAAACTTGGTGAAAAGATGGGACAAAGCAGCCAAAGGTTACCAGGAAATCGAAAGACCAAAAGTGGTCAAGCTTTATAACAGTTGTGTGGGGGGTGTAGATAAACTCGATCAAATAGTTGGACACTATCGAATAGTCTTTAAATACCGAAAGTGCACTTCGGATGATTTTTCACGTCTTTGATTAGTAATTTTTAACGACATATTCCTTCAGAAATATTTTCTATGACTAATATATATGCATTGCAAATTCAGGATGTGCAGTGGTGATGAAATAAGAAGTGTTGTTGGGCTTAATATCATGATGTCATATTTTACATTTCCAAAGGTAGAATGTATTGGGATAAAACATTCTGTATGAGGCGTCTTTTATGACACCATGACCTGAGATCGTTCTTTTTAACTGTGTAGTAACTTGCATGTCGTGCGTAACGTGGACCAACCAGGAGAAAACAGTGATCGACCATTATATGATTCAATCAGAAAAAGGTGTACCTATTGCCAAAGTATATGTAAACTAGTAGCTCCACTCCCCCAAATATTTTCTGCCAGCCGCCGAAAATCCGCAGATTGTTGGCAGCATGTGGAGCGTTTTAGTTTAATCAGTCGTTCGTATGTAGGCAGAGTGTTCAGAACAGAGTCGGATTTGTGAAAATCCTTAATTTTATTTCTATTTTAATATTTTTTTCGGACTTCGGTGGAAATATATACGAAGCAATGAAAAATACAAAGGCAAATAGGAAAAATCTATAGTCGGATTAGTGAATAGATATGTTAATAAAATTAGGTGAATGAGGCGACAAGACCGGAAAGATCGTCTAGGTGTCAGATTTTTTTTTTATAAGTACATATTATATAACGATAATGGAATGCTTTGTAAATATTAAATATATTTTGGCCCTGTGGAACTGACCCAAAGCATAGCCTAAAGAAAACTATAGCCGCGACACTCGGCTCGTTTAGTGGGGTACGGAATCAAATTTTCTCCGTGAAGCTCAGTGAAGGGAGGACACCACGCAGTTGGAACTCGATGCCAATCATACGCGCTTACCTGGGCCGGAGTGCAATAAATTTTCATAGGAATTAAAATAGAAAAAGATTCGTTGTTTGGGTAAATAGACGTTATGCGTATATATTGTTTTGTTTGTATGTTATATAAATAAGTTAATGTTTATGTGTTAAAATTGGAAAAGAACGGCAGAATTATGCAAACTAACTGTTTATTTAAACTTAAATTTGATCATAAGGTATCGGAATCGGTTCAAATGACTAAAATAAATTGGAACTAACTGAAACCAACCAAAAGTTAATTGAACGACTAACCAAAGCTAGCCAAAAGTAAAAGTAACCATAAGCTCCAAAACAGGCTAAAACGTACCTATCGTAATAGGTTACAAAAATTAAAATAAGTTAAAACTAACCAAAACGAAAGGAATTTAAGCGACTAACCAAAAATATTAAATTTGCTTATAACGTATAGGAACCGATTCAAATGACTAAAATAAATTGGAACTAACTGAAAGTAACCGAAAGTTGATTGAATGACAAACCAAAAGTAACTATTGGCACGAAAACGGACTAAAACGTATCGGAACAGATTAAAAATGTTAAAGTAAATTAAAACTAACCCAAATTAACCGAATATTGGCAAGTAACCAAAGACATTAAAATTGGTTATAACGTATCGGAACCGGTTCCAATGACTAAAATAAATTAAAACTAACTGAAATTAACCGAAAGTTGATTGAACGAAAGTGAGTTAAAACTAACCCAAATTAGCCGAATTTTGGCGACTAACCGAAAGTAATCAAAAACTTTAAAATTGGTTATAACGTATCGGAACCGGTTCATATGATTTACATAAATTGAAACTAACTGAAATTAACCGAAAGTCGATTGAACGACTAACCAAAAGTAACCAAAAGCACCAAAAGGGCTAAAACATATCGTAACAGATTAAAATTATTAAAGTAAGTTGAAACTAACCCAAATTAACCGAATTTTGGCGACTAACCTAAATTAATTAAAAACATTTAAATTGGTTATAACGTATCCGAACCGATTCAAATTACTAAACTAAATTAAAACTAACTGAAATTAGTTTTGGTTTGTCGATTGAACGAGAAACCAAAACTAACCAATAGCATCAAAAAGGGCTAAAACGTATCGTAACAGATAAAAAATATTCAAATAAGATGAAACTAACCAAAATTACGCGAAGCAACCAAAATTTGATTGAAAGACTAACCAAAACAAACCAAAAGTAACTAAAAGTACCAAAACGGGCTAAAACGTATCGGCATAGCTTAAAAATAATAGTAAGTAAGTTAAAACTAACCCAGATCAATTCAATTTTGGCGACTATCCTAAACACTAAAATTGGTAATAACGTATCGGAACCGAAAGTAATCGATAGTTGATTGAACGACCCAGTTTTGGCGGCTAACCAAAACTAACCAAAAATATTAAAATTGGTTATAATGTATCGGAACCGGGTTCAAATGACTAAAATAAATTAAAACTAAACGAAAGCTGATTGAACTAACCCAAACTAACTAAAAGCACCAAAACGGACTAAAACGTATCATAATAGGTTACAAAATTTAAAGTGCCCAAAAATAATCGAAAATTAATAATAAGGAAACATTCATAAAATATATACGAAGGGTACAGGGAAAAAACGATCTAAGCGCCATTTCCATAGGAAACTGTTATTATTGATTTCACAGAAAATTTTATTCTTGATAAAAGTTGGTGCTTGAAAAAAAATAATTTTGACAATGTTAAATTAAGACTAAGTATTACAGGGCACTTAAAAAATACAAAAATGGTAGTTAAAAAAACAAAAACTTAGGAATATCGGAAAAGCTTCTACAGGAAAAATAAAGCTCCTATTAAGGTAAAAATAAAAGTCAAATACCATTTTTTCCAAAAGTGCATCGTTGCTGAAAAAAATAAGGATAAAATTAAGAAAAAGCGGGTTTTTTCAGTAATTGAAATGGATTTTCTCCGCAACGGTGCGGTGAACTTTTGGAAAAAATGGTATTTGACTTTTATTTTTACCTTAATACGAGCTCTATTTTTCTGTAGAAGGTTTTCCGATATTCCAAAATTTTTGATTTTCTAACCATCATTTTTGTATTTATTGAGTACCCTGTATAACTTATCTTTAATTTAGCATTGTCAAAATTAGTTTTTTTTCAAACACCAACTTTTATCAAGAATAAAATTTTCTGTGAAGTCAATAATAAAAAAGTTTCCTATGGAAATGGCGCTTAGATCATTTTTCCCCCGTACCCTTCATGTGTATACACATTTTATAGAAATAACATGTTTTTAATTTTTTTATTAGTCTTACAACCATTTCATCATTTAGCCATGTTGATTTCAGTTTGACAATGTAATTGAATTATATTTCAATATAAAAGGTCTCAAAAGAGCGGGACATATTTTCCGATTTTCGAATTCTTCTAAAAATTCTAGATAAATTTCATGTAGCATGCCGAATAGCCTCCTTTCCATTTAAAGAATTTGATCTGTTTAACTTAGCGCGAAACGATTTGCATCTTCTTATCTTAGTTATTTAGTAATTATCTAGATATACGAAATTTTCGGTTTGGTGGGGAGTATTTTCCAGGTTGTGGTTATGTGGAAGATAAGAAAGTGCAAAACATTTCGTTTGACAATAAACAGTTCGCATTCTACCATAAAGACGTAAGTCTCAAAAACATTGTTTTTGCTGGTTGTTTTTCGTAAAAGTCGATCGTTATCCAGATATATCCATTATTTCAGATTTGATCAGCACCTTGATATCATTTTGATTCGCTGTACCTTTTTTGGTTTTAAAGATACCAAAGTAAACAAAAAAGCAAAATGTAGGGTTGGTAGCCAAGTTTTTTCTAGATTACATATAAAACAAACACCAATAATTTTCTGACATAAAAGCCTACTTTATATATTTCTTAAATAGAACACCCTGTATATTACTACATTTTTGGACTCTCTAGTGAAATCAAAACACATGTCGTGTGTAATATCCTATACCTATCTTTAGCTGTTTACGAAATATTGACAGTTGAAAGTCGGGCATTTTGACAGGCTCTAAACCGCACGAGATCAAAGAAAATGGTTTTAGACTTCTCTAGAGATTCCAAAAATGTAGTAATATACAGGGTGTTCCATTTAAAAAATATAGAGTAGGCTTATATGTCAGAAAATCGTTAGTATTTTATTTTATGTGTAACGTAGAAAAAATTTTGGCTACCAACCCTACATTTTGCTTTTTTGTTTAACTTGATATCTTTAAAAACAAAAAAGTTACAGCGAATCAAAATGTTATCAAGATAAATTGAACGCACGGTACAGGTTGCTCCGATTTAGCGTAATCGTGCACTTCATGTATAAATTAGTTCGTGAACTATAGCCAGATCAAAAATTTACTTTCATTTCACCATCTTGACAATATTTTTATTTAGCGAATAAAATGAAAAAGCTGTTACGAAAAAATATGCAAAATCGTACATAATACGTTTATAAAATTGTGCAGGTTGCTAAGAATCTATATAAAACAAAATTATGTACTTATATAGGATCTTTTTTTAGCTTAGAAGAGAACAACTAGATAAATCAAAATTTTCAAAATTATTATTGCAGATCTTCACAAGTTCGTCTAAAACCGTAACTACTTGTGCAAAATAAAATCTCATATAAAAAAGCTTTT
>JAEQML010076115.1:0-13512 GCA_016904865.1 Pissodes strobi
TTTTTTTTATTAATTTTTGGAAGCTCTAAAACCTTATCATGGACCACAAATATTCTCATAAAAAGAAAGAATTCAGAAAAAAATCTCTCCATCCCTGTCTGAAGCATTACCTTTTATCGACAATTCCTATACCTATTTATTTGTAAACAAGTTTAATGCATTATTGGTTTTGTGACATCAAAAGTTTTTAAGAAGTTCAGGTCCGTATTTAAATAAATGTCGCCGGCTACAACACACTACCAGTTTAAATAAATTTATTTGATGGTGGCCCCTCTAGAACGAAACGTTCTTTTTAAATACACCTTATAAAGGAAAAAAGGACAATCAAATTTTGGGTTTTCTGAAAATCGCAAAAACGAGAGAAAAATTCTTATCGCCCTAAAAAGCATGTTGGCAGGCTATTAAATCCTCAAATTTGCTCCTGTATAAGTGACTTCGTATCTCTTACGGTTTGCACAATCCCCAATGGTGATAACGAATTTATTACACCCGGTATATTCGAAATTTAGCATTTTTTTATTCATCCAAAATATTTAAATGTAAGATTTTTCATAACTTTAAATTACTGAATGTAGGCTAGGTCATTTCTAATTGATTTTTCAAATATTACCATAGCGATAATCGAAATAAACTTGAAGAGGCATAATTTAATTTAAGATCTAGTAGATTTCAAAAACGCGTCGTAATAAACTTTAACAATTTAACATCTAACATGTACTAAGTAAAAAATGTAGACTAAAGGATAACAAAATTATAGATACGTAAGCTAAATTATTTAATAATAGATCAGAATTTAAAAAAAAGTACCTAGTTATTGGTCTATAATTTTGAGGGAACGTCCTACCTTTTCCTGGCTTTGCAAGCATTATTACATCTCTTCCATGTGCTGGGAAAACGTTCAAATCTGATGCATTTGCAATTCCTTCTTATGCTTTGTTTGGTAGTTTTTTCAGCATTTTATTTGTGATCCTATCCATGCCAGCAGCTTTTTGGTTTTCGGTCTCTTGGTGATGTTTTTAATTTCTCCAGGTGTGATTGGATCCTTGTTCACTGGCACTGGCTCTTCTGCCATTAACTGATTAACATTATTTTCTACCAACTCCAAGTGGTCGTGATCTTCTTGTGGATCGATCTGTTCTCTCACTATTTCTTCCAAGCTACTGGCAAATGCTTCTGATTTGTCCTCATCACTATATGCCATATCATCTCGTCCGTGAAGTGAAGGGACATAACTTCTCGGTTTACGCAAAGCTTTCTGCAGCTGCTATGTAGTATTATCTTGTATATTTAGCTGCTCTACTTTAGCAGTCCATGCTTGCTCATGATAGATCTTAAGCATATCTCATAGACGTTGACTGTGTCTATTTAACTCGGGTTTCAATACCATTGCTCTTGCTCTACTATAAGCTCTTCTCAGCCTTCTATTTTTCGTTGTATGTTCATTCAGCTCCCTGGGTAAAGTGCCTAACGAGTTCTTAGCTATGATTTTAGTATTTGTGGACTATATGCTTGCATAATTTTATCTTCATAGCATCTTGTAGCTTCTTCAAGATCTTTTGCGTTATTTATCCTAGTAATGGGTAACCTATCTTTAATGAGGAGCTTGACCAGTTTGTCGTTTTCCTGATGTTTGCTTGGGTGTTTGCTTCTCCATTGCCTATTTTGAGCTGTATAGGATTGTGATCAGACGTTCCAGCATTTGTCGTGCTGATGATTAGTTCATGCTTTATATTTTTGACTATGGACACGTCTAAAAGCTCCGGGTATCCTCTATCGTGGGGCAGGTACATTGGGTTTACAGGCCCAATGACAATTGCTCCATGATTTTCAACATATTCTAGTAGTCTTCTACCATTTGAGATCTCTGAGGTACTATTCCAGACAGGTGACTTACAATTAAGGTCCCCTATCGGGATTTTTGGCTCTCTTCCTTGAAGTAGGTTTAGAATATCTAGCTCTTCATGGATGTTTATATACTGATGTTATGTATATATTGCTACTTTGCTGTACTTAAACCTAATTATTACTCCATCAATCTCTGTTCCTTCTGAAAGCATGATCAATGTTTTTATTTACAAGCAGGGCTACTCCACCCTTTGGGACTCTATTGTTATATCTACATACAAGATATCCTGGAAAGAATATCTTATCATGGTCTGTAATAAGTTTTTCCTGTATCGCTAATACGTCAGATTCTTGTTCCTCTAATATTATCATATTTTCCCTTTTTCGTGCTCTAATGCCATTTACATTCCATGAAATTATATTAAGGGCCTTATCCATGGCGCACTAAAAATTGCTGTACTATCTTGAGAATGCATGGCATCATCTCTTCTAACAGCTCTTTTTTGTTGCCACTTTTGTCCTGTTTGGTAAGGTTGTTATTATCATTTGTTTGACTTGAATTTACACTATTCTTGTTGTTGCTATGATAAACCTTGTTCACCTCATGTTTTTGTTTATTGTATAACTTCTGATATCTTGGACATCCCCTGTAACTTGCTGGATGCTCTCGCTTGGGTTACTAGGTTTTGCATTCACTCCCTATTCGGATGATTTTCCGCACACTTTACACAGCGCTCATGCATAGTGGGGTATCGTTATGTGTGGCTGCCTGTTTGACATCTGTACCACTAGTTAGGTGCATTAGTTTTCCTCTTTGGCTCATCACATACTACTAAATCAATGAATCTATTTATTTATAGTCGTCCTGAGATATCGTCTTTATTAATATTTATGTACATAGGTAAGATCTCCTATGGCTTACTTCAATGTCCTTAAATCCCATGACTTCCAATCCTTGCACCATAACTTCTATTGAAATTCCTTTTTCTAATCCTTTAATTAAAACATTATGTTTTAAGTCGTCATCTAAATTGCATGTGTAATACTGCGTCTTATCTTGGTTAAGCATCTTTGTTAGATTTTTGTGTTCTTCGGAAAAACTTTCATATCTTCCCCAAGCTTTTTTGCCTTCTCTATCGCTATATTGTTAACTCTCGATTTGTTTCTAACTTGGATCCACTCTCCATCTCCATGTATAACGACGGGAGGAATGCTCTTCACTTTGCTAGCATAGCTAGCTGGAACCGGTGTTTTCACATCCATTGTCTCACTGGTTTCGTCATTGTCGCTGGATATCGCTTGTCTTTTTATCTTATTTTCTATCACTTCAGTCCTAGGTCTCTTGTTTTCGTTAGCTCGACCGCTTCCTTTAACTATAAATAGTTAATCTTCTTCAATCCTAAAATTCCATTTTTTGATGACGCAAGTTTATTATTTGATTCTTCAAGTCTCTCTTTTAACTGTTTGAGTTTCGCGTCCTTTCTCACACTATCCGCGTCTCTTTTCGCATTTTTCATATTTGCTACTATAGCGGAAGCCTTCCCAGGCCCAGCTATCCCTTGTCTTTTCAGACGCTGAAATATTGGCCACCCTCATAAAGTAATTATTCTCAGGTATATCGGAACTTAGATCTTATGGTATTTACTATTTACGAACCTCTAAGAATAATAAAAACAAATGGTAGCAAATTTACACGGACCCAGTCTCGGAGGCCATTCTGCCATTTCATAACATTTGCACGTTAGTAATTTATAATAATTGGCCTTAGTACAATGTGTTACCATGGAAACGGTGGGACATAAAGCTCGGTCCTGCAGACAGGTTAAAACTAGACTATTTTCAGGCCATGATTATCGATACTGCCTTATCTCTTTTCCGACCTTTTTGAATACCGTGGTCCTCATGCCAATCATAGTAACACTAAAATATAGGAATTATCTTTTCAGAAGTCGTCCTCGGATAATTTTTGAATAGGCCGAAAACTTGCTTCTTTTAATATTATCTCATTTCACTGTTCCCTGTACCTACTAACCTGCTGATGTTTCACTTCTATTAATATATCGGTGATTATCATGTAGGTAAGCAATAATCTGAATAATAAAGAAAAATTTTAATTCAACAATTTTTTGTCTTCTAGTAAAACTGTTCCCTTTTTTTGCTTCTTGTTATTTACAGCAGCGACAGCATGTAAATAAATAAATCATTTGTTATACGCATGAAAATTTGTCTTGAATTGTTAATACATCTTAGCTCTATTTGCTTCTTTTTGAAAAAATATATTTAATATGTATTTGTTAAGTTACGAATTATCCTACCAATCTTATAGCAATATATGTATTAAGCATTAAAAATGTTCCCATTTTACCTATATCCCAAAACTACAGAACTTAAATTATTAAACATTTGTAACTTTTTCATTTCAAATAATTTATGTGGTTTTCCCAATAACCAGTGTCCTCTGTTATTCCGATTTCCCCGTAGGTACTTTGGTTAGAATTAAATATATAATCTACAGCTGCATGTATGGGTAAATTGACGCCGGAAAGAGGCTTGGCGCTCGTCGACATCGGTATCCGCATGGAAAATGCCAATATCTTCTTGGTGGTCTGAAACTCTGAAGTCTGAAATATATTTGTCATTAGGGTATTTACTATTTTTGGGTATCTATATAAATTATATTAGCTGACGCTAAAATTATGAGGATATCATGAAAAGAAAATGAGATCGGCCGTGCATGCCTTACGTAGTTACTTCGCAATTTCAGTGTTATTACTTTTTAGTAGATATCGATTACTTTTCAATAGATATCGAGTATCGATACCTGTGTGACAGCGGGTTAGAATATCTTTCAACGTATATCCTTCGTGTCGTAAAAGGCGACTAAAACGTACCGAAAACTGTCGGTATAAGCAGTAGCAAAGACAATCATAATTGTCTTTGGCAGTAGTTTCTTGACAGCCAACAGCTTCGGGTGGAGGAGTTAACAAGAGTCAGAGCACTCTCTTGTCCTGGGGATGAGAAGTCGTCCCTAAAGGCGAATGAACTGATATCTGGTCAACGGCATGAGGATGCAGGAAGTAAATGGGAGACTACTGCATTAAAAATCTGTATTGATATCCCAACTCTTGAAATGAGTACAGGCAGCAATAGCGAGGCCTCGGATGAAAGGCTTCGCTCTCCTACTGGCAATCGGCGCTGTTCCTCGTCCGGGGAGGACAGTGTAAAATTGCTGACCGGGCAGAAGAGGTGCGACCATCAGGCTTCGTGTGCGAAATTCAATACTGATGACACTTTCGAGACTCGCCGCAAACATCGCCTGGCAACATGGAACGTCAGAGGTCTTAAAGCGACCGGTAAGCTCAATATTCTTGAAAAAGAGCTTACAAGAAGTAATATCGTCGCATGAATGCGACCCCTACACCGATCAATCTTGTGCAGATATCATTTACCAACGATCTTGAATCACACTCGGATCCCTATCAAATCGCGAGATGTTTCTTGTCCTTGGCGATTTTAACGCTAGAGTTGGTTAAACAGTAGAAGATGAACATCTTAAGGCACATATTGGTAAATTCGGTCTTGGTGCCAGAAACGAAAAGGGCCAACGTCTGCTCCAATTTTGTATTGACAACTTCTCAATTGCCAACACACTTTTTGCACAACACCCACGACGTTTGTATGCTTGGGTCTTACCAGATGGGCGATATCGCAATCAAATCGATTATGTTTTGGTTAGAACAAGGTTAAAGTCATCTATCAGTCTTTATAAAACTCTACCAGGTTCCGATTGTGGCTCGGACCATCAACTCCTTCCTTGTGAACCCCAGCTTAAGCTGAAGGTATGTCCACGTTCTGAGCAGAAACTTTCAGCGGAAATCATTGACCCTGCCTCTTTTAGGTCAAAATGTTGTCAGATTGTTCAGAGTGCCTCGATGACGGTGAATCTTCTTCCAACAATATGTGATTAACATTTAAGATTATTCTTACACAAGCTGCCCAAACAACTCAACCAAAACGCAGCATACAACCTAAACAGCCATGGATTGCCACCCATACATTATCCGTCATTGAAGAACGTAGAGAGCTTAAGATCTCAGGTCTGGATTCTGAGGCAAAGCAAGATCGGTATGGACAATTAACACGAGAAATCCAAAGACTCTGCTGCCAAGATAAGAACTCCTCTCTTCAAGAACTCTGCACGGAAGTACAAGCCCACGCCAACACAAGCCATCCTAGAGAGATGTTCCTAAAGATAAAATGTCTCAATCGGGACTTTAAACCCAAAACTTGGTCAGTTGAGACCACCGATGGGCATCTCATCACTAGCTGGGACGAGATTATTGAGGTGTGGCGCACATATGTTCACATTCAAGCTCCTTTTTTAAATTACGAGCGTGAGCCGGATATTCTTTTTTCGAAAGATGAACACACATAGAAAAGATCTCTTGATCTAAAAACAGCGAGGAGTTCAGATCATTCCTCTCCTTATGAAGAAATAAATATTTATTTTGAAATACTTTTCCTCACCATAAGAACATGTGAAGTTCAGATATATATATTTTTTTATTTGAATCCGCCGAGATGAAGAAATACTTCTCTCGACACAAAGTAATATTCTTTTGCCACATATGAAAGTCAATATGCTCTTGGAATAACGTCAATTCCCTCAGTTTGAGAACTCTTTTCTATGTGTGAACAGGCCGTTAGGAAACTAAAAACGGGTAAAGCTACAGGCATTGATGCGCTTTCAGCCGAAACTTTGACGTGCTTAGATGATGACAACCTACATTTTTTACATCGTATTTGTCAGAAAATTTGGTCCTCCGTGTCTGGCCGGACGGTCTTTGACAACGTAGGATGGCCGAAACTATGGAAAATTCTTCTCTCCATGGAAGTTCCTGACCACGTGATATTTCTTATACAACAGCTCTATGAGTCCAACACAGCTCGAGTAAGAATTGACGTTAACATGTCTGGTCAAACTACAACAAAGAAAGGAGATCGTTAAGGTTGTGTTTTATCGCCGATGTTGTTTAACATCTATTCCGAATTTGTGATGAGACAGGTACTGGAAGGTTGGGATGATGGTGTAACTATTGCTGGAATCAAGATATCTATTTTAGGGTTTGCCGACGATACTACTCTTATTGCTGCTTCTCAGGATGAATTATTAAATTTACTTAACATCTTAGAACAATATAGTGCAGCGTGTGGTCTCCGTATCAACTACAACAAGACCAAAGTTATGATCGTAGATAGGGAACATAATAATCATCCAGAAATCACATCAGTAGTCGTTGTCAGGTAGTCCAAAGTTTTGTATACCTCGATTCCTTGATCGACAATTCAAGTGGTTGTGAGGTTGAAATTCGTCGGCGCATTCAACAAGCACGGTCAGCCATGACAAAACTGACTAAAATATGGCGCGACAATAATATCACCAAAGCCACCAAATGTCGCTGGTCCGGTCTTTTGTCTTTTCAATATTTTTGTATGGCTCTGAAGCTTGGACCGTTAGAAAGGCAGATCGCCACCGCATAGACGCTTTTGAAATAAGAACCTGGAGAAGAATGCTAAGAGTCCCTTATACAACCCACCGAACTAACGTTTCTATATTAACCGAACTTGGAAGTTCAAAGCGACTATCCTATATTGTTTCGACGCGCGTCGCTGACGTTTTTCGGCCATATTCATAGAAGTGATAATATGGAAAAACTTGTTGTCCAGGACCATGCTCCGAACGGAAGGCGTCGCGCGTCGTGGCCATTCTCCTACACGTTGGGTGGCTGCGACAAAATAATTGCTTATGCTTAGTGTCACAAGAGCAACCGAACTGACAAATAATCGCGAAAGATGGCGAAATACAATTTTCAAAGCAATCCTCCAGTTTCGACCTTGTACATTTTATGAGTTCACAACATGTCTGGCAAGACACTGTGACTATGATGATGAGATATCGAGAAATCACATCTGCAACTTTTATTTTGTGTTTCATTGCAATTTTATTTGAACACTTAGTTTCTATTTTTCTCTAACAGTGAATTATTAATCTTGGAAAACTACACGGAAATTGTATAGTCTAACTATTCGAATTTTCGTTATAACTCTTCAAAAGTATTCAAATTGTTGTACGCTCGAATCTTTTAATTACACTATTTCAATATTAAAATATTTAAGTGTGGAAATGTTGAGATATTTGAGTATAAATGTTTGAACAATTCAAATATTTTCTGTTACTTAAATTTAATTGATTGTCGTATAAATTTAATTTGATTGTCGTATATAAGTAATATAAAAAGCAGTTCGTTAAGTATTTGAAAAATGTATGAAACTTTAACTCACACATAAACAATTTAATAGCACAAAACCAAAAAATACATCAAAGGAGTACAGTTTACTTAGAAACAAAATTTATAACATGATTATGTAACAGCAATAACAGATTCAGCGTTTTGTATCCTTTAATATCAATTTTCTAACAAAGCAAACGGTTGTGAGCCTTTGGTACCAAAATCATAATCCACACAATCAAAAGTATTTTCAACTATTTTTTTAAATAGGAGAAACAAAGTTAGAATGCCCAAATAAGGTTTTTCCATATTTGCCTTAATTACTGGATATATTACAAATTTTTTCCTTGTTTGACTTAATATACAGTTATTATTTTAATAATCTGCCTCATATTTTTGTAATGAAACTTAATTCGACTCTTAAGCTTATCGTTTATTGCTCTTTCTTCTGTCAGCTATTTAAAACATTATGAAGAAGTACGAAACTAAACGATATTCCAACATATTATATTTAAATTGGCATAAATTGTGTAAGGATATTAAAATGTTATGTTAAACTGTTATGTTTGCTATTCACAAGCAAACCCCATCAAGTAGTAAGCAAAATAGCATGTCGAAGAGTGCAATTTTCCCATTAAATGTTGTTAGTTACACGTAAAAATAGTATTTGTCAGATCTTTGTTTTTAGTTTAATTCTCTTTAGTTGCGCAGGTTGCGCTCCTTTAGAAAATTCAATTAAATATATTTTTTACCTCAATTTTGTAGAAATATTTTTGATTTTTCTAAATCACGTTTGATATTTTTGAAACAACCACACATGAAAAATTTTAAAAACATTTTTTTGTAAACTTACTATAGAGTAGTACCCGATCGAAGAAGCATGTTTTCGCTGACTTTAAATATTCTAATTTGAAATATAGGAATATAATTGAAATAATCTCCATCACCTATTATATATTGTACGTGTGTTATCGGTTATAAATGCGCCACTGCCGTATTTTTTTTACTCAATATTGGTTATGCAAAAATATTAGTAGTTGGCCTCTATATTTAAAAAAAAATGGAAATGTGCCGAACGAATGTTATATTTTTTAATGGGAATACATTTCGATCATATCATTTTACAGGTACTGTTATTCAAAAATAATAATAACTGTATTTTCGTTACTTCTACAGAAATTCTTTATTTTAAAAATGCCTCCTTAGTTCATAGGTTCTAGCCACCAAAAACAAATATACGAATTGCCAATATGTTTTTAAATTTTAAGTTCGGCTACATGAAGAGTCAACTGCTGGATTTCTGTTGGACAATTCAAAGGGATCAAGCGAATGTTTATGCTAATATTGCTAATTATATTTCTTAATTTCTCTTTTCTCATGGTCTTTAGTTTATAATGAATCATGAAATTTTGAATTATTTCTAAAACCTTGTACATTTCAGATCCAAATATTTGTGTTAGTACTGTTAGTAGACTTTAATGTATTTTGCAGGAACATGAGATGTTCGATAATTATAGGAAAATAGAACTAGTTATTTTCCACTGTGTATATTTTAATTTCTTTCATTTCGTAATGAAACAATGGGTAGTTGGTAAGTAAATAGGTATCCAATTACGAGTTATTTGAAACTTGAAACGCCACTCTTGGAAGTCTTTATTATCAATATGTACTTACCTACGGATCATGGGCACGCCACTAGCCACTGGCCACTACAAAATGAAATCAATTAAGATGTAATTACTAATTACATAAGAGCTAGTTCTGGTGTATTATAATCATCCTCAAAAACTGCTTTGGCAGCACAGAACACTGAGCTCGCATCGTTGCTAATACTTTCATATGTACTAATACAAATATCTGAGATGTACAAGATATTAGAAAAACAAACAGAGCGAAAGATATCAAAATTAAAAAAAAATAGTTTATCTTTAATCTTTATAAACTAGGAATTCAAATTGTGGAAACCCGGTACTTACTTAGAAAGCTTTTATTAAAGAATATAATTTTATCTTACACCCTGTAGACAGAAAGATGTTTGAAACTAAAAAAAAAAATGTAACGGATGTCTTCAAAAATTAAATTCTCATATAAATTAAGCAAGGTCCAGTCTTGGTCTTGGCCTTGCTCCTTGCTCCAAGACTCTTGCAAGTCTTGCACTTTGTTGGTAAATTTTTACTGGAGGTAACTTTTGCAGAGAAAATTAAAAAAAAAAGTTTTTCAAGTCATTTAGAGTAAATAAAGGTTTAAAGAAAGATACAGCATTTGTCAGTATGAAAATTCTGGTTTTTCAATATTAAGTACCACAGCGACAAAGTAAATCAACTAATTTTTTCCGGTAAAAATGCTCAGAATAAGGAATCACTTGATTAAGTTTGTCTGTGTGTGTAATATTGAAACATCCTGTGTATTTACAGTTATAAATTGCGGCGTTAACACAAAAACCATTTTGTTTAAACGTGCATTTCATTTTTTAATACATGATTACCCATAATTAGGTTGAAATGTAAGTATTTTTATCTAACTTGATAAGTCTCGGTGATGTTTCCACTATCACCAGACTGTAAAATATACTTATAGGTAAAATAGTTAATTGACATTTTTAAAATTTGGTGGAACATCGTTAAGATAGTAGTAATGAGCAAATTAAATTCTATAAATTCAACGTCTCTGAACTACAAACTACAACACGGTTTTATCCACTAAACCGAAAGAGAAATTTGTACTCCATGCGCGTTTTGCTAACAATGTTACTAATGTTAGCATCATTAGGAGGTGAGTAAAAGTTTCAATCATCTCCTGATGATGCTTAGCGAAACGCGCGTCATGTGCAAAATTATGTCCCGCTATTGTAGAATAACTATGTTGAAGTGCATTTTGCCGAAAGTTTAAAACCAAGGTGTAATTCCCGCTGAACCGCGACCCGGAAGGATCTCTGCTTACGTGATTATTAAAGGCAGACTAGTTTGGAATTATTCATACGAATAAAAAAAATACATGATATATGAGAAACTATATGAAAAAAAAAACAGAATTTATTAAACATTTAATAATAATTTCAATCTTTTTGCTAGAAACAGAGGGCGGCAAAGCTCAAAGGGCACTGGTACTTATGTGGCTCTCGGTTGCCGACGGCGCCGCGAAGGTGGCCGACGCCCCTACACGGTGGTGCCGTCTTTTGAGACAGTTCGAGTTGTTCGCAAATCACCTGGGCAAACTTAAACTTTAAATAAATAGATTACTATATTTCATGTTTAAATAAACTTGGTTTTGCATATTATGTGGTCTTGGTCTTGGTCTTGCAGTGATTTTGGTCCTGGTCTTGCAAGGTCCAGTCTTGGTCTTGACCTTGCTCCAAGACTCTTGCAAGTCTTGCACTTTTTTGGTAGATTTTTACTGGAGGTAACTTTTGTAAAGAAAATTAAAAAAAAAAATTTTTAAAGTCATTTAGAGTAAATAAAGGTTTAAAGAAAGAGACAGTATTTTTCAGTATGAAAATTTTGGTTTTTCAATATTAAGTACCACAGCGACATAGTAAATCAGCTAATTTTTGCAAGTAAAAATATTCAGAATAAGGAATAACTTGTTTAAGTTTGTCTGTGTAATATTGAAACATACTGTGTATTTACAGTTATAAATTGAGGCGTTAACACAAAAACTATTTTATTTAAACGTGCATATCATTTTTGAATAGATGATTACCTATAATTAGGTTGAAATGTAAGTATTTTTATCTAACTTGATAATCTTATGCAGTTATTGATGTGTAAACATCTTACGCGGCGATATGAGGGTAAAACTCGGCAAATGGGACGGAAATGTGTAAACCGACTCTAGCCGATCGATACGGCGGTATTATATACAATTTTGCCATTTAAAATCGATTTAACTCGATTTTATATGATAAAAAAAGCATATTTTAAATTAAACGAACCGTCAAAAGTATTATTTATTAATTATTATATTTGCAGTGTATTTGGATCCATATAACAGCTTATTTTTAAAGGACGGTTGAATTGAAAATGAATTTTCGCTTCAAAATCCACGACAAATTCGTCCGAAGCCACGGCTATCATCCTAAAAAAGTCCGAATTTTGGGATTTTTATACAAATTTGCCATATAAAATCGTTTTTAATTTTAGACAATAAAAAAGCATAATATTATTTCAAATTAAACGAACTATCAATAGTATTATTCAGATGCCCAGACGTTTAAAACAATATTGAGTCATACACTGAAAAAAATCCCGATAATAAGTCTTGTATAGTCTTTACTTGAGTAACTACTATAAAAAAATGTATAAATAGAATTATTAACGTCAATAGTCAGTATTAAAGTCGTTTTATAAGGACCTATGCGGACTATTTTTATCTCGCATACAAGTATTATTTCACCTCTATTCAAGAATTGCATAATCATTAAAAAGTGCCGTAATAGACCAGACTTGTACACCTAATGCACGTTATTCGACACTTGCTTACCGGTTATTAACGGATTTTTAAAAATTGGTTGAATATCGTTTATTTCACACGTATTAGCCGTTATGCGTCCATCACATAAAACGAGGGATTCGGCTTTTCTCGACGTATAGTTCGGACACTTTCGGATAACATTCGACAGCTATTATAGATTTTTATTTTTTATTTTTAGTAGCAAGTAGCCGCAATCTATAAGGGTGACGCATAACCGGATAACGCCGCATCTATAAATTTTTCAATT
Organism: Pissodes strobi; assembly: GCA_016904865.1. Lineage (NCBI taxonomy): Eukaryota > Metazoa > Arthropoda > Insecta > Coleoptera > Curculionidae > Pissodes > Pissodes strobi. Next base: position 12,853 of record JAEQML010076115.1, read on the forward strand.
TTCAATCCATCCAATGAATATTGAATTCCATTCGCGGTCTCCGTTTTAATTACTGATAGTGGTTTTAAGTGCCCTTTTACTTGGAACAAGGTACAGAAGTAGCATTTTAGATAAATACTTTCACTTTGCTTTTACTAACGACGTCATTTTCTTAACAGCGTTTTACTGTGTTTGTGTATGTTTCTATTTTTGTAATAAATGATTTTATTAAATTCATCCTTGTTTTTAATGTTTTTTTTTACTTTTTAACCTTAAATTATATTATATATAAATCTTTTAAGTCCCTTTACAGGATTCACTACCAGTGATCAAGCAACTTTTATTTCGATTGTTTTTCTTCACAGATATTTCTCCACTTTGATGCTGTACTTTGTATATTATACATTCCTATATTGATTCTCTAAACTGCAATTATTCTTAGCCCTATTCCTCAACATAACTGTTAAAATAGATAAGCTATTAACTCTTGCATTGAATCTGAAACACCGAAAAAAATTTAACAACCTGTATATTCCAATCAATAATGTACCCCGTACCATCCTTATAGAAAAGTGGTTTCGGTTAAATTGTTTGAAAATGTAATATGATGTATTTCTCTTAAACAACTTATTAAATCACCAACAAAATCTCTCGTTGTTTTCTTGAGCTACATCTTATTAA
>JAEQML010076116.1:0-13512 GCA_016904865.1 Pissodes strobi
ACCAAATCTGGTACCTAGGTAGGTACCACTGGCAGGTGGTACCATGGGTACCAAATCTGGTACCTCGGTAGGTACTATTGGCAGGTGGTACCATGGGTACCAAATCTCGGTAGGTACCATCAGTTAGCACCATCAGATAGCTCTTGGAAAGTTAAGATAGGAATGTGGAATTAATTTTACTCCATCTTTAATGGTCTTCCTGCTACCAATGTGAAAAGAAGCCAAAGTACTGATTTTCAACTGTTTATAGCTGTGAAACTACTAACTCTAGAGGTATAACATCATACATCAAGTTTAATATGCTTAGAATTTTAAGTAGAATCAAAAAATGTAATAAAATATAGGGTGTTTCATTTAAAAAAGTGTAACTTTCTTTGACCACCCTGTATATAAAAAAGGAACGAGTAAAAAAATACAAAAAAGTAAAGATCGTTTTACTAGGAACAACTTTTGTATTTAATTTTTTTTGCAACCATCGTAGTCTTCGAGATAAGGTAGAGGTCCTTCTTAAACGGGCCACCCTGTATATAGTCATCTTCCTCAAAATGTTTTGAGCAAATACATGCAGAAGTTTTATTAAATTTATCCTTACGAAAACACAGGTGAACCCATTTACTACATATATTTTGTCTTTGGGAAAAGTGAAGCAACTTATATTCCTATCAAAGTTTTTGCCTTGGTTATCCACCTTACATCCGTCCACAGCACACCTCATTATTAAACGTTTTCTAATTAAAAATACCAACAAACACCGTCTAAGGAACAGTAACGCCAACAAAATTTAAATATAAAACATACGAATCTCAAATGGAAAGCACACGTTCGTTCACGTTGTAAATGCCGGCCGGCGCGCGGCGCCAAACAAAGCACGCAATGACGTCACAGGCGAATCGTCGCCTGCGCGATATCATACCTTACGTTTATTGTATCATGCCAGTGGCCTATATTCGGGGAATCTCAGCCGCCTACCAATCGCTAGTCTGAGCCACATGACGTCAAGTTTGTTCAGTTCGAGTATTTCCTCGCGGTGACACTAAAGGTCGCTTCGGATAAAAAGGCATATTCCGAATTTAAGACTGACATATATTCCCTTTTCAATCTGAACGAAATGAAAAATGAATTCAGGGAAGACGGATTAGAAACGGGTCTAAAATTAGTTAATGAGGGGGAATTTAAAGTTTCTAGGCGTGACGGCATTGTTCTTATTATAGTGCAGCCAGAATGATAAAAATAAATCCAATGTAAAGCATATTCAGTTGAATCAATATTTTCTGTATGTAACGATTGATAAGAAGTTATACGGAAATCAGCAATAAATAGTTATGTGCATTAGATAACACCGAAAGAAGTTAATAAAATGCATAATGTAGTTAATATACGGCTGGTGTTAGTTAAAAGTGGTTAGTACAAGGAATCCTTCATCTCTTAACATTTCACTCATTTTGAAATATCTAAAAATACGCAATTTAAATCACACCAGTAATTTCAAGGAATTAGAGACAATTACGATACACTTGACTGTGAACCATCATCTTGTTCCACTAAGATATCCAATTATTCCTTCTCACATATAACATTTCTCATTGTCGGGTTCGTGAGTTTTACTACTAAAGCGATATATTACCAAAATGTAATCCGACTTTTATGGATCATAAAGCGCGTTCATTTATTGTGCGCGAAACACATCCTATAGATAATATAAATCCCATAAAAACCGTACACCTACGTCGTAAAATGTTAAATAGGAGTTAGAGTCTTTAACTGTTTAGAAAAACTTACTCCCAAGTATAATTCCTCCCAAGAGATTCCTTTCAGTCCAAGTAAATTGCTTTTTGCCCAGCTACTAAATCGCTGCTAGACGAGTGAGTTTACTTTCCCAGTGGATTTATGTATTTAACTTTGTATGCATGCTATTGGATAATGTATGTGACAAATTTGTATTTCATCGTCACTACCCAGTGTAGCCTACCTATTTCAGTTATATTATAACTGATAGGTTGAAATAACAATAGAGGAATCACTTTACCAACCTTGACTTGCAATATTTCAGTTTTATATTATTCCTTATACAGGGTTTTCCCCTATATTTTAGCACCCACGTACAACCTTCACTTTTGGACCTAGAAAAAAACCATAAATACGAAAGTTATAGGATTCTTCCTAAACCACCAGAATGCGTTATCAGATTAAACAAATAAGCATCGTAAAGCTGCCAGAAAATACCAACTTTTGTTTCATTTAAATGGAATACTATTCACTAAAATGAAAGATATTTTTGTTTTGATTTCAAAAATATATAATATGCCTACATCTGATTCTGCTGTGGCCATTTTTTAGATATTTGATAATAAGCATCATAAAATATTCCTGCAAATTTCGAGTCATAGCCACCGATACCGCGATTTTTTTTTATCAAACACACCAGAAGGTACAAATCCATTAAAAATATTTCAAAAATGGTCACAGCAAATGCAGGTATATTATAATATATATTTGTAATCAGAAAGGTGAAGTTCTAATACTGAGATCTAATTCCATCTCAGAAAGGTGCGAATTTGCCACCCTCCTAAATCTTTTTCTAACCACAAATCCTGACCAGTACACAATTAGAGTTGGCCCGCCATTCGGTACCTTCGACCACAAACTTATTACAATAGTTTGAGAACTGCCACTCCTACAGAAAGATCCGCCATCTGGCCTTACAACTGTGCAAACTGGGACGATCTAAGAGAGTTCTACTTAGAATTTCCTTGGCTCGACGTCTGCTTTGGCATTGATGACCCGTCAGTGTACTCCTCAGGAATGGATGCATACATCCCAATTTCCATCAAGTTACCGTCAAAAGGAAAGCCCTGGTTCGAGAAGATGCGAAAGCTATGTAGATAGGAAACAGCAAGCCTACAAGTACTGGCAGCAAAATCAGACCGCTGAAAATCGTAATTGTTTTGCCGTAGCGAGAAACAAATGCAAACGTGTGATTGACGAAACTAAGAACAAATACGATCAAAAGATCAGGAATAAACTTTTGCAATGCCCCAGTGGCTCCAGGAATTTCTGGTCGGTAGCAAAGGCATTAAGTAATAACTTTACAAAAATGACTTTCCCACCTTTGATAGACGAACGCGGAATCACGGCGACTACAGCCAAGGAAAAAGCAAACGTGCTCGCCAAAATGTTTTCCTAGCACTCTACCGTAAACGTCCCCCAAGGCAAGGCTCTCCCTACTATATTGGACATCAACACTATCATGGCAGAAGTTAAGTTTCACCTCCGTGATATTCGTAAAATCCTCAAAGATCTAGATACGCAAAAGGCATCAGGACCGGACAGAATACATGAAGCTGCTCCATCGTGTTAAGCAACTGCGCCAACGAACTAACATCCATTTTTCCGGACTTTTTCTCTGTCTTCCTGAAAAGAGATTTACCCACCTTCTTGAAGAGTCGCTCGAGTGCAACCTGTCCTAAAAAAGGCAAGAAAACCACGCCCTCAAACGAACGTCCAATAATCTCCAAAATCATGGAACGTGTAGCCAATCAGCAACTACTTAAGTACCTCGAGACCAACAGATTAATTACCGATAACCAATACGGATTTCACAAAGAGAGATCGACAGAAGATATATTGACCTGTGTCACTTATATATGGAGTAGGGCAATTGAGAACTAGGGAGAATATCGAGCGATTGCGTTGGATATTTCGGAGGCATTCAACAGAGTTTGGCATGACGGATTGCTCAACAAACTGCTGTCATTCGGACTGCTAGACTCTCTCTACAGCTGACTTGCCAGATCCGATCTCTGCACGTTGCAGTTGATGGACACATCTCAGACACATTCACCTTTAATGCGGGCGTGCCTCAGGTCGCAATACTTTTACCAACTTTGTTCCTCATCTATTTTAATGACCTGCTAACCGAAACCAATAAGCCTGTTTACAGTTTTGCAGATGACAGTACCCATGCCACCCAATTTAAATTGGAAAATCCTTTACCAGCGACTGGGGTGCCGTACCAAAACACATCATAAAGCTGCTCGATTCCATTCAGAAGAGAGGTGTGTGTCTAGTCGGCGACCCAGAGTTGACCATGGATCTGGATAGTTTGGAACCGCAGACATATGGTCGAGATATCCCTGTTTTACAGATATTTTCATATGGCATACCTTTCCAGGATTTGGCCCGCCTCATCCCGTCCCCAGCAACGCCTGTCGGACAGTCACGACAGACGGCAAGAGCTCACCACCATTGTACAAGTGAAAACACCTAGAACATCCCTTTACAAGGACTCCTTTGTCTGGTGCAGTAGATCGCTGTGGAACTCACTCCCAGGACATGTGTTTCCCCCAAATTACAACCTACAGCTATTATAGAACCTCAATCAACATCTTCGCAGACACACTGCTCGTCGGGTGTCATAGGATCTCTCTTTAGTGTGTATGGCATTGCCATAAAAAAATTATGCTTATTTGTTTTATCTGATAACGGATCCTGGCAGTTGAGGAAGGATCCTCTAATTTATGTAATTTTTTTTCTAGCTCCAAAAATAAGGGCTGTAGATGAGTGCTGAAATATACGGGAAAACCAGGTATATTTTGACCTCTAAAAAATTTGAACATCTTAGTCTTAGTGTTGTAAGTGTGTATCCCAAAGCTTACTTTTCTTCTGCTGGGACCATTAGTCCTATTACGATATGTTATAAAAAATTTTATAAACCCCTAAATATTTCTCAACTGAGTTCTACTCAGGCCGTTATCCCGTTAATGTTTTATAAAATTACTAATTACTAAGAGTGGCTACAACTAGTGTTCTCTATTCCAACAATCCAGGATTTTATTTGGCTCTCCAACTAGCAGTACCAGATGTGGTAGAGTGGTGTGGGTAAACTAAGAATAAAACAAAAACTAAGCGCCACCTGTTTTTGGCCTCAAAGCAAAATCCTGGATACGATGAAATGAACAAAAAAAAAACAGGAAAAGTAAATGGTCAGAAATAAATAAAACACCAATTGAAGCAGTAGTTCTGGTTAACGGCTTTAATTAATAGAAACAAAGAAAGAACCAAAATTACCAACAAAGTAGCTCGAATATTTGAAAGATAATAATAATAATATCGTGTTCCCAAAAGAACGCCTAAGCTCTCCGGTTCAATTACCGAACGCACTCACCAGCGACAACTGACAGTTGGCAACCAGTTTCTTTTCTTTACGTCGGCTTATTATTGGAAAAACGTAAACATTGTAAACAAACCATTATAATCATATAATTTATAAAATTATGATGCGTTTTTCCCTTTTTAAGAACACAAGTGATGATTATAAATTCGCTAGAACAATAGTTAAACTGTTAAATTACGAGTTAAATTAAATTGTTAAATTACGTTACCCAGATCGAGAGTTGGTGATATTATAATTTGTAATATTCAGTATCGAAAATTAATAAGTTTAGTTGGTTAGGTTAGGTGCAAGGAATTAAAAATGGAAATGTTATAGTTAAGTTAAATCCTGTGAAGTGATTCGGTCAAACTTTCAGGAGTATTTAATTACCTATTCAGCAATTAGCAAGAATGTCACAAGAAATCAACTTTATACGGGGCTCGCTTAAAAATAGACCGCATAGAGGAACGACATTAAAAGATAGTTTTTACGAACTGCTTTAAACGGGTGTATTCCTGAGGTAACACACTACACAGACAAACCTGAGATACTGGAAGCTGGTGTTGGTGTTGCTCGGCGTCACAGGTACAGGTGGTACTCGCAGCAACAATCCAGGTGGCAGCTACTTGAATTTTCGAATGTAACCAATACAAAAAGAGGCCTACAAAAGAACCGAGACTAAGAAAGCTGTTCTCCGACAACACTTCAGGTAGGTAAATAAAGTAATATTTCATTATATACTTAAGAAGAGCCATAGATATAAAACATTCCAAAAGATGTAAGAATAGTTAAAAAGAACACTTACCAATGAGTTATCAGTGGCCTCTCACAGACAAAATCAGGAGTTTTTAGATGTTTAATCAACTATATTAAAATTAGCACAATGCTACAACGGTGCAAGACACATTCTCTTCTTGCCACCAGTTATGAAAGTTAAGATTAACTCCTTAGAGTAAAATCGGCAGGAAATGCCCAGAAAACCACAAAACAGCTCTGTAGTAGCTTTCTTTTGACGAAATTATACAAAATTCTCTGTTCTCTTTTTTTTAAAACAAGGTCCCGAAACTCTTGGTAACAAATCCAGGGATACCTTTGATGAAAATAAATTTTGACAGACACATGACATATCTGTTTGACTGTTATACATTTTTGAGATTAAATCAGAATATTTTACTACTTTTTCCAATTTTCTATGATATTTCAGAAGGATTTGTGAAAAGTATCTGTTAAAAACCTAAAGACCTTACAACAAACCTTCCAGGTAGCAACAATTTTACTCCTTACCACTCATATTTGCAACAATTTAGATCTTTGTTATTGTCTTGATAACTGACCTGCACATTAATTTTAATAAATTTAATTGTAGTTGCAATAAAGAAAGGTATTATTAAGTTACTTGTAAAGAAAATGGTGTCTAAAAGTTAAATTTGATTTGAAATTAACCAGTCTACAGTTTGTATAAGAGAAATTTAGTACTTAAAATTGTAAACTTCCGATCTTTGGGTAACATAACGATTACCTACCTACTAAAAAGAATACAAGAAACTTAAGCATTCAATACATTAATAATCAATACATTAATTTACAAAGCAAAATTAAGGAAGAGGCGAGTAAACATATGCACGGCTTGGCAATATATGTGAATAGGCTATGAAATTCATTTAGAAGAACATTCTGTGATCTAATTATTGTTTTATTTGCTTTTCCAGAGTTTTGGCTGATCTATGAATACAGAAGGTCGAATGGAAAAACTCAGTTGGCAAAAATGATCAACCATTAGTTAAAATAGTGAAGGTGATTTGATGTAAATTATCACTAGAAAATAAATGCATTTGGACTAACCAGTTTAATATTTTTATTCAATCTAAATTTTAAGAACTAAGCGCTGGTAAGTAAGATTTATCCTGATTTTATTTTATTCAATGGAGTATTTTCAAACCGTAACAACACCTCCCCTTCCTCAATAAAAAAAAAATACGATTTTTTTTTTGTTGCGGAACTTAACACTTTAAATCCGTCAAAAATACCATTCAGGGCTATTCATCCGGAGGATGCGCCTTTAGATCCTTGGCATGCCAAACACCAAGATTGCGACCGTCCGAATCGACTAGTTCGTATGACCACGGAGAGAGAATCTTATGTACAATATATGGACCCATAAATTTTGGTGCTAGTTTTGACGTAAAATTCTTGGTAGCGTCGGAAATTACGTAATTGCGTTTCCAGACTTTCTGACGTAAGGAAAATTGTTCGTCACGACGCCTTAAATTATAAATATTTTTGCTCTTATTATGTGCCCGTTGAAGACGTTTATGTATGTCCTGAAAAACTTGTTCTAAGGCTTGTGCTTTAGCCACAGGATCAAAAGACCTGTTAGCATGCTCTAGATCTGGCTGTCGGGGACTCTTAGTGTAGTGAATCTCACGTCCAAACATGACAAAATTGGGTGTGAAATTTGTAACTTCATGACGTGCTGATCGTATGGCGGCACCTACTTTTGCAAGTTGTTTGTCCCACTGTTTGTGATCGGCAGAAACGTAACTCGACAACATTGTTTTAAGAACACGGTGGACTCTCTCCACAGGATTTGCTTGGGGATGGTAATTAGCTGTATATTTAATACCGATATTATATTTTTCCAACATATCTTTAAAGATTTTGCTACGGAACTGAGTACCATTGTCACAAATAATTTTGTCAGGCACGCCAAAAATCAGTATCACATAATCCTCCAACCACCTGACAATGCCGGAAGCTGTAGCGTTACGCAACGGGAAAAACATAGCAAACTTTGTGAAAACGTCACATACGGACAGAATAAATGAATAACCCGAAGAAGAACGTGGTAATGGACCGACCAGGTCAATGCTAGCAACCTGCCAAGGGCGAGTAAGAGTAGGCTGTGTGCTCAAGAATTTACCAGCAGGAGGCTTTTGTTCTGGTTTGTTCTTTAGACAGACTTGACAGCGTCGTATATAACGAGCGATATCAGACCGCATCTTAGGCCAATAAAACTGTTGTGCAATTCGGCAAAAAGTTTTAAAGATGCTAAGGTGACCACATGTGGGCGGATCATGGTTAGTCCTGATGATATCGGAACGATCCTTTTGGGGGACCACAGTTAGCCAGGTTTCTTCAGGGGTCGTAAGTGCAGGATAAGCACATTTAACTCGCTTATAAAGACGTCCGTCTTCACACCACCATAGAGGATATTTAGCGGGGTTTTGCTCAACTCTATTACACATTGCCTGATACCATTTATCAGACGAACCGTTAAGGGTTGTCATGACAGTCGAGTTCTCTTGCAACAGATCGATAACAGGAACAGAACGAGAAAGAGCGTCCGGGACAACGTGATCTTTGCCCTTACGGTGAACGATTTCGAAGTCGTACTGCTGTAGCCTAAGTGACCATCTAGCAATCCTGCCTACAGGATCCTTGATGGAATTAAGCCACTTGAGGCTGTAGTGGTCAGTGATAACGGTAAACTTAGTTCCTTCGATATACGGTCTCAACTTTTCGATAGCGAATAAAACGGCAAGACACTCTTTTTCAGTGGTACTGTACTTCCTTTCGTTCTTGGTCAACGATCTGCTCAAATAGCAAATAACATGTTCTTCGTTATTTTGCATTTGAGAGAGCACAGCGCCCAAACCGAAATCTGAAGCATCGCATTGAACTGTAAAAGGAAGACCAAAATCAGGGCAAGAAAGTACGGGAGCCTGTATAAGATTCTCCTTGATGATTTGGAAGGCTCTTCCGCAATCAGAATCCCAATTGAACTTGACATTTTTACGAGTTAAAGCAGTGAGAGGCGAAATCAGGGTAGAAAAATTCGGTACAAATCTCCTATACCATGAGGCCATACCAATTATTCTCCGTACCTCGGTCACAGTTGTAGGGGTCGGAATTTTTAAAATGGCCTTTTCATTTTTGGGGATCTACAAGGAGACCCGAAGATGTTACGACGTAACCCAGATATTTTAACTCAGACTTACAGAACTGGCACTTCTCGCGATTGAGGGTAAGTCCTGCATTCAAAATACGATTCATAACCTCTCGAAGGACACGGATATGTTCGTCAAAAGACGATGTGCAGATTATCACGTCGTCAAGGTAGACAAATACGTACTGCTCTAAATCAACACCGATGACACGATCTATAAGTCGTTGCCAGACAGCTGGGGCATTAGTGAGCCCAAAAGGCATACGTTTAAATTGAAACAAACCTCGGGATGGAACAGTAAAGGCTGTCAGTGGTCGAGACTCCGGAGCTATCGGAATCTGCCAATACGCAGATTTGATATCTAAAGTGCTCAAAAATTGGGCATCTCGCAACTTATCAAGTGTAGCGCTCACGTAGGGAATAGGATATGAATCGGAGATTGTTATTCGATTCAGACAACGAAAATCTACACAAAATCTCCAATCGCCAGACTTTTTCTTCACCATAACAATGGGTGATGACCAAGGGGACTCAGATGGTTCCACGATATCATCCTTCAACATTTGTTCTAACTCTACATGGACTGTCTTAAGTAAAGCTGGTGAAAGGGGGTAATACCGTTGCTTGATTGGAGAAGAATCAGTCTTAATTACAAGTTGTACAAGATTAGTACATCCGAGCTTATCTCCCATCCTTGAAAACGTTTCATCGATAAGAGAATCGAGAATATGACGTTGGTCTGTCGCAAGGACATCAAGAGATTGAAGAGACATTATTTCGGGGGTGGACTGATTATCTGTTCCAAAGGACCATTCTCCAGCGTACAGATCAGGAACGATCTTCATCTTCATCCAAAAGTCAACACCAAGGATAAGCTCATGAGGCAATGACGGAATTACTAAGACGTCCATTAAAATCACACGGTCACGTAGTTGAAAAGGTAGCTGAACGGAACCAATAGATTGACATACTTGACCATTGGCCACAGTACAATCTATCCTATCACAAGTATTAAGCTTAGACAAAGACTGAACAATAATCCAGCCGGTACGGCCAACAATAGTACGGGAGCATCCTGAGTCAAGAAGACCCTTAAAAGACTTACCGTAGATTGAAACTTCCAGAAAGGGACGTGAGTCACCTTTAGCGTGAGTCAAAATATAATCAAGGACAGCACGGTTTGCTTGATTAGCTTCACTATTAGATATTTGGGAAGACTGAGAAGATTTTACAGCCTTCCCGACTGTGCGTTTTTTTTGCAAGTCGGACAAGTTCTTATGGTACAGTTAACTTCGCCACAACGGAAACAAAACATCGTTCTAGGTTTGCTACATTGCTTAAAACCATGACCTATCTCTCTGCAATTCCAACACAAAATTGTCGAAACGGCATCCACAGGAATATCTCCCTGATTCTCCACAGTAATGCCTTCAACACCGAAATCTGGGGTAGGAAGACATGGACCATTTATGGCAGCCACAGGATATGTTGGTCTGTGATATGCCAACTCAGGCTCCAGAAGATATCGATAGTTTGTTGGAGGTGGTGCAAAACGTTTTATCCTAACCTCAGTCTCCTCAATAGACCGGCTTAATCGAAGGAGGTCCTGAATAGACGAAACATGTTGAGTAGCCAACCGAGACTGAATGTAGGGCAGTGCATTACGTCGTATGATCTGTAGTCGAGTATTTTCGTCAGGCATAGTTGGTAATTTCCTAAATAAATTTTCCATGGCAACCACAAATCCAATCACTCGCTCATGAGAGCCCTGAGTACGATGACGTATTTCGTCCCATAAGGCGTATTCGTAATCGGATGGCTGAAATGCTTCTTTTAGTTGATGGACAAGGTCATCCCAAGAAATAAAGTGACAAGTTCGGTACCATAATAAAGCTTCTTTCGTGAACAACTCCGGTGCCGAGCGTAACAGTTGCTCCTTGGAAACACCACGAGATAATCGAAGCTCTTCCACACGTTCTAGAAAATCATTAACACTTGTCTGTCCACTAAACTTCAAGTTCCATCGACTTACATCATAGAACGGTTGTAGATTTCCAATACCACTCAGATTTGGTACAAAGTTCGAGCCACGAAGGGGTGAATGTTGAAAGTTATCTAGTCCCTCAGCTTTATTGGAGTACCCGTTAGGATGCAATAGCTGTTCATTTCGCTGGGACTGATTTGCGTTAGCAACATAAGGCCGTACTTCAGGTACCGCAACATAGGGAGTACCAGATGACAAGACCGGTGCGGCCAGATGTCGGAAATTTTCACATTGAGACATAGCGGATTCGGGGCAAATCATTATTCCTTGATGACGAGGATTTGCGTCCAAGACTGTGGACGATGCACGAGGTCGAGAAAACCCTTGACTAGTGTGTCTAGCACCAAACTCACAACCCTCAACATGATCCAGAGTTTGTGCCTCTTGATCCAATAGGACACTTGTAAAATTCGAACGCCCTGCAACTGAATATCGATTAAAATTTTCTGGCTGGCGAAATTCCGAAAATCTCCCCAAAGCACTCATCGGTGGTGGTCTCAACAATCGTCTGTTCGGAAGTTCAGGACTGACAGAAGGCATCGCTCGTTCGACCGCAGCATCATCAGCACTAGCATTAGCTTCATTATCTAGCTGGACAGTATCGGATAAATCTACCAAATCAAAGGCAACAGGTGTTGTTTCCATGGGAGGAAGCGTTGGTTCACTATGGTCGACAGGTACATCCAGGGGATTGCTACGTGTACGAGACTTACCATGAGTAGATATATTAGCTGGTCTTATCAGCTGATGCGTAGTACTTTCCAATGCTCTCTCAGACAATCGTAGTGGTTGAGTAATTTCTGAAATTCTACCTTCATATACCAAAGCCAAATTATCAAACATTTCAACACATCTCGCGATTAATGTGTTTCTAAGAAATTGTTCCTGAGGGTCGACAGGAAAAATTCGACTTAATCGCGCCTCAACATGCGTCAAAAACGTAGTGACCCGATTTCGTTCACGTTCGATATTTTTGTAATCAAAATTTTTAATATCGCGTTCTAATTCATGAAGTTTAGCCTTACACAGACAGAGTTCGCTATCAGTTGGAAAATTTGATGACTTAGGTGGGAGCATGCGCCCTTCGCGTTCTAATCGTAAAGCGTCTCTCAGTTCAGACCGCTTTTGAGCCATACGACCCGTAATCGGCAAGCCACGAATCGCAAGCTCGTATTTTAGCTCCTCGGATCCCAATAGATTTACCTCCATTGCCATTGGTATTTCAGACCAAATTTATGATAAATAATATATAGTTTATGATTCTTTTCTTTCAAGAACCCGCCCTCTACTTAAAAAAAAACAATTAAAAAAAAATATTCAAAGTAAGGCTAAAAAAAAACATAAACCAAAGAAAAACTAATTTCAGATACACCCTAAAGGTTTACTAACAAAGCAGTACTTCAAAAAATTTTTTTTTAATTTGTAGCAAGAACATCCACTACAAGCAAGTAGTTATTATTATGTTAATGATATAAAAAAAAATCCAGTAAAACAAAAACAATTTAAAAAAAAAACACCTATCAGCGAACACCAAAAAACTGGATTCGCTTGATAAACCTTAATAATTTGAAAATAATTTTGCTTTAAACACCAAATAGTTAAACAAAATATATCTAATATTTAAATGCTGAAACAAAAAATATATGTATATGTATGTATAAAACGCAGCCTTTAGTATAGTCTATTCGCCTTTACAATAGTGCATTAAAAACTAAATAAGACTATACATTAAAAATCTTCAAACTGTTCAGTGTTACGCCAATAAGTATTAATGCAGCATTTAATATTCAGAATAACAAGTATTTGAACAGAAAAGTGCACCAACACCTAAACTTGTAGCACCCAACAAACAACAATGAATACACAATAAAAATAATATAGCTATCTATCACAAAACAAAAATAAAATAAATTTGAAATTACTGCACTGTCGCCCGAAAATAATCTCTCAACATCAACCTTGCACCCAACAGAATAAAATTTGAACTATATTTCCAAAAAAATAAATAATAATAGATTAAATTTATAAGTCTAGTACTTACTGCGGTAAATTAAACAAACATCGCTTTAAGTATGGGCAACGTAATTAACATACAGAAAAAAAAATAATAACAATAATCCCGTTATCAGGCGCCAATTTCTATTACGATATGTTATAAAAAATTTTATAAACCCCTAAATATTTCTCAACTGAGTTCTACTCAGGCCGTTATCCCGTTAATGTTTTATAAAATTACTAATTACTAAGAGTGGCTACAACTAGTGTTCTCTATTCCAACAATCCAGGATTTTATTTGGCTCTCCGACTAGCAGTACCAGATGTGGTAGAGTGGTGTGGGTAAACTAAGAATAAAACAAAAACTAAGCGCCA
>MU196180.1:2153-13512 GCA_016904865.1 Pissodes strobi
CCCCCCCCCCCCCCCCCCATAGGCTCTCAAAAGTTTCCGCAATATTTGTATACAAATAATACAATTTTTAAATTCAATTAAACCTAACCTAAGAAAAATAAGGAGAATTTTAAGATTGCAGATTCGATTGTTATATTATATCATCAAGAGCGAGGTCCAATTCCAGATTACAATTGTTGCCTGTTGCCCAGCCCTACTTTTTTACGTTTAATTTATTTGGGAAATGTGTCAATAATGCTTGGTAGAATCAGCTTCGTCCGCTCGTGGAAGGCGTATTTTTTTAACGATTCTAATGACGTTTGGGCAACAACGGGGCGTGGCACCAACTAAAATTTTCCGCCTTCGGCGAATTTTCGCTTTCCCTACCTCTGCGTCGAACTTTTCCCTCACATCGACTTGCCCCCCCCCCCCCCCCCCTTGGAATATCACCTGCCGGCGCCCATGAACAAAGCTAAGCCTCTCATCCAAAATGACCCCCAAATCACGAATGGAAATGGTTGGTTACTCAAAGTGTAGCTTGTTTCAATTCTGCTCATTTTACAAGAGCAACACTTTTTCTCGTTTAAGTGAAGTTTATTCTGATTACACCAACCATGCAGACGATCCAAGTCAGTCTGCAACAAAGCTTGGTCATTCAAGCTATCAACAACTTTCCAAAACTTTAGGTCATCAGTCAACATTAAGCATTGGCTATTCATAAAACAGGCAGCTATGCCATTAACAAAGATGCTATAAAGTAAGGGCGATGTATGGCCACCTTGAGGAACACCCGAGCTCACTGTGATAGTGTCAGATAAATCACAACCAATTTTGACCCTTTGACTTCGGCCACACAAAGAATTTTTTATCCATTCAACAAATGAACAATGAAAACCCACAGAGATCAATTTCTCCAAAAGAATTTGATGATCAACACGATCGAACGCCTTGGAGAAATCTGTATATAAGGCATCCACCTGTTTCCGGTCTTCCAATTGACTAATTATATCAGACTGATAGCAAACTAAGTTTGTTGTCGATCTTTTACTACAAAAACCATGTTGTGATTCTGATAATAAGCCTTTACACAACCAAGAGAGTTGCTACAAGACAATCAAAAATCTTGGGTATTGCAGATTGAATGCAAATGCTACGATAATTTTCTATGTTTTCTTTTTGACCACTTTTAAGTATAGGAACAACGTAGCTTTCCTTCCAAGCAGCTGGAAACTTAGAAGCCTTCAAAGAGCTATTAAACAAAATAAACAAAGGCACAGCAATAGTACAGACACACTTTTTTAATAGAAAATTAGGGACACCATATGACCCAGCAGTGAGCTTACCAGACAGCACACTTATACCCTCAAAAATATCAGTCATGGGGATCTCAGAAGGATATATACTTATACCCATATTGCCATTTACAGGATTATCAGGTACATGAAACTGTCTGAAAATAGGACATAAACAAATTAGCTATATCTTGACCATTTGTTGCTGCCCGGTCTTGGTAAAAAAAAAGTAAGCTGGGTAAACCATGACCTGATCGCTTGTCATTAATATACTTCCAAAAGGATTTTGGGTTATTCCTCAAGTCAGCGTCCACCCCACAAATATAGTTGACAATCCAGCCAGGCAATGTGAGCCAGGAAGTTGTTAAGCTCTATGTAGTTACCACCTCTAAAATCATAAAAGAATTCATCATACACCAGACCACGCCCATCCACCCCAGCCAAGTCAAAGCCTATGCAACATTCATAACCCACCTGATGGACGCTAGAATCAACAAGAGGATCAGTGGCTTTTACAATGTTTAACTCCCTAACATTAGAAAACACCAAATCTAAAAATATATTACGATTATTAGGAATATTATTATGTTGATAGAATTTTAAATAACCAAAAGATTGTGCAATATCCAAAGCTGAATCCCCTCCAGGACACATAGATATTCAGTGAATCATGGTGTAAGGCACATACTGACAATGCCAATTGTATACATCACGAGGAGACTGCGGAGGTATGTAGACACCATCCACCACAAACTTTGCTTTCCCAAACTGACATAGAATATATATTTGCTCAACTCTGTCCTCCATAATAGAAATACGTTGTGATTGTACCTTGCTACGCGCAAAAACAAGAACACCTCCACCACTCCGCTTTGTACTAGTTCTCTGAGATATATCGCATCTGTAGATGCTAAAACCATCACATTTAATTTCGTTATCACCAATATTATCATCCAAATTGCTTTCAGCCACAACCACTATGTCATATGAACAGCAGGAAATACTTTTAAGAACATCAGAAATTTTTGTTCGAATGTCTCCAACATTCTGATAAAAAACTGTTAATAGGGGTGTGACTAGTTTTTTTGTTGCCCATTTTCCAATACTGTCGGCAAACCACTGTGGTATCTGATGCAGAGGTTACCTTCACCAGCAGCCTTTCTATCTTCTAATTCCTTTTTAGCTGCCTTATAAGCATCCTGTTCCATTTTAGTCTGATCCCTAGAGATACTGTAGTTTGAGTTTCGAAGTTTATTACCTGATTTTAGTGCCAGTTTTACTACACTTTACTGGCCTAGCTCGATTGACATTTGTAGCTTTGCCAACACGGAGCACATGTGTTATGGTGGACTCCTGTTGCTGTAAACCAAGTAATTGGAAAACCTTGCCCACTTCATTCTTGTCATGGCTAACACGGTCAGACAGTGTTGTAGAGGTGCACTCAGGGATTTTATAAATCATAAGATTATGAGCTCTATTTATGCGTTCCTTCACCTCGTAAAAAACAGAGCTGGCCATGGACTCCGAGCTGCTATGCTCCAGTAACTTAAGTTTTTCCTTAAGATTGGAAATTTCCTCCTCCATCTTGACAAACTTCCTCACAAAAATAGGGACACTCTTGAAGGCATCACGACAAGCAGTGAAAAAGTACATAAGTACCCTCTTCTGCAGAACAACTGCCCTTGTCTCGGATGTAGATAAGCCAGAGCATTTTTCAGCAATATGTATTCGGGACCGGAAGCTGTCACATGCAATTATTTGATTTTCAACGGCACCCAGATCTTGTACACAAGTAGACAAGTACCACAGTTATTAGCCATTATAACCTCCGAGATGAAAAATTTGCAATCCTGAGATGTTTGCCTTTTATAATTTATGTACAGCAATAAACACTTTCCAAAGTAACTAGTATGCACAATATTTTTAATAAATAGGCTTTAAAACTGTAAAAATTTCAAAAAATAAGAGGGCACAAATTTTGTTTGTAATGATGAAACCTAACCTGTGGTTAGGTTTCATCATTACTATAAATATCAGGTGCAGGATAACTTCCCACTGTTTGCTTAACGAGTACATTGTGGGAAATCACTCACTTCTTGAAAAATAATTAACGTAGATATTAGCTAACCCATACTAATAGATTTTTACAATTCAACACTCAATGATTAACTAACTGCAATACGCGTTCTGCGCGTCATTTATATCCAGTCGAACACATATCGAGACTATTCCGGAAGCGACTGCGCCACTTCTCTATTATTCTCGGCCCGGCCCAATTATACATCGGGAAAATAAAAAAGCCTTCAGGAATGTTCTCGGTAGGTGATGATTCATGCGAAAATAACGTAGACGCGGCATTAGTTGTATAGGGTAGCCCAATACGCGAACCGTGACAATATTTAGCTGTATACATTACATACATACATACTATTAGTACATACTATGATTATGGTTAATACAAACCTAACTTTCTGGCCTCATGCTCCAAAAGCAAAGCGTCCAATGAGGGATCCTGCGAGACCGTGCGCAAAGAATCGCCCAATGCTTGTCGCAATTGCTGCATTTCTCTTCCCGCTTTGGTACTCCGCAGCACGTATTGCTGTCGTCGCTTTATTTCCTCGTTTAGTTGTTCCCGCAACAGTTTCACCTGCGAATAGAATAAATTCTTTGCTAATACGCCATGGAAATAAAAAAAGGTCGTGTATGAAGCTGTAGGCGACAAAAGATAAAACCTTGTTTAAAGAATTCCAATTACAGCTACTAGCTTCGCTATGCAAGAACCACTTGTCATTTATTTAATTGTAAATTAGAGAATAAATGATTAGTATATGTAATACCTGGCTTTCTAGACGGGAGACTTGTTGTCGATGGCTCTGTTCTCTGGCTTCCAGAAGTCTCTCCGCTTGCAATTGAGCCGCCCTATATCGCTCGATCTCTGCTCGGTCAAATTTGGCATCTAAACTTGGCCTCTGTGTTCTTAGTCTAGCTAGTTCTGCTTCTTTCTCGGCGAGATCTAAAATATTGATTTTATTGCTAATATAATGTATAATACTCCAGCGGAATTGAATCAATTACCACGGCTACGGCTTTCTGATGAAACTGGTAACCAGTAGCGGGTAGTAGCTCAAAACAGACTGAATTAGATAGATATTAACATGAATGTAAATAGATAACAATAGTTTTACCTGATTCAAGTCTGGATATTCTTAATCTCAATTCCCGATTTTCTTGTTCGCATTTCTCGATTTCAGTTACCGATGCGTCGGTCTCGTATTTCTCTGTACGCTCATATTTATCCGTTCGATCGAACGATTTTTCCGGCCGTTCGTATTTTTTTTCCGACCGATCGAAGGTTTTGGTCGTTCGAGAAGATGCAGAAGGTTTCGAGGCCAGCCTTTCAAGGTTTCTGTTCTCTGCTTCCAGTTGTCTCACCTAAAAATACGTTATTTGGTGTAAACATGCTCAATTTTAAGGTAATTCTCATGCAAAAAGTAAAACACTTTATACTAATTATTAATTATTATTGTATATATGGCGAGACAGTGATTTAAAAACTTTTTATCTCGATACCTATTTCACCGATTTAGGTAAGTTATGAAAATTACTGAAAATTCGTTGTTCAAATTCTTAGATTTTAAGCAAATACGTGAGTAATCTCAATGAGTTTGAAGATGATAAATATAGCAGTGCAAAAAGGATGCGAAAAACATTGCATGTACAGAAAGAAGCGATACAATTTATTTATTGCTTTCTGTATAGCAATATATATCTTATTTGATGCAGTTGATTTTCGAAAAAACGCATCATCATTGGTGAATCTTTATTCAAGATAAAGAAATTTGAAAATAATAATATAATTGAATTTCTCATTTCAATTGATGTGAAAGTAAAAAGGGTTTGGTATTTATAAACTATGATTCTTACTTTATTATTCATCGAATCGATCTTCCCTCTTAACTCATTTCGCTCCTTTTGAACCGAATGGAGCTGCATCCGTAACTCTTCCTCTTGATGAGACCCCATTTGATTATCCGCAGGCCACTGAGCTAGTCTAAAAATGTGCATTATTAAAAAAAAATAATAAAATATTTATAATAAACAGCTGACAAAATAGTAGTTCCACGACTGATGAATTCTAGAGAGTCGAAGCTTTAGTGCTTTTTTTCGTGGAGGTTACAGAGTGGGGCAGTCAGATTTGATAAGAGTGGAATAATAGAGGCAACCAGTGATACACCGACAATTTGCATAAGATAATTTTGTGTTTATTAAAATATAACCATTGAAGAAGGAAAAATCATTCAGAAGAAATGTTTTGATAGTTGGACACAATTTATTGGTAGATTTTCCTACATATTAATTAATATGGATTTTTTTTTAAATACCAAATAACTGCATAGAAATGTTACTTACCCTACCGCGTTATAATGCTACACAAAAAAGAAACATAAAAGCCCAAAGTTTAGAATTATTGATATGGTAGAAACCGACATTTCAGTGTATGGCACTCGATCCGGAAGATCCCAGCGAGAGTCACTATATTTTTAATAACGCTTTTAAATATACAATTAAAATAGCTATAATAGTGATATATTGGAATATCAAACCTATATTATATTTTTCATTTTCATAACTATCTACCTATATGGTTATTTAATACATTTTAGCAAATTTGCGCTTTTTAAATTATATATGTATGTTGGCATACCTAAGTTGAGATTCTAATGCAGACTTTTGTACTTCATTGTTCGCTAATTCGTTATTCAGTCTTGTTACTTGATCCTGTAAGATTTGGTTGTTGCGTCGCATTTCCGACAAATTATTTTGGGTAGTTTCCAGTCTTTCGGTCACAACTCGCCTCTCGTTTTCGCAATTTACCAGTGCCTTTTGCATCTGAAGATACACCATATAAAAATTACAAAGTTTGAATTTTCTATTCCACAATTTTCCAATTTTTAAAAGATTATCGAAATTCTAAGATCATCAGAGCCTCAGAATGTTTTGTTGTACAACACTACATAGGCCAATTTCTGGGTGTTGTGCTATATATCTGCCCGCCAATCGTTAAAATTTAGAAATCGATGGGCTGCTCTGTTTAATGTTAAAAGATGTTCTTAATTTAATTTTTTTAATAATTTGTTTTTGAGCTTTTCAGTCCTAATGACAGGTCCACTGCCACGATCGATTTTTGGATATTTATCATTGTGACACATGTTAGTTTGGGTTATTCCAGGAAAGACCAGAAATCGATCTGTATGAGTTGTACGTTTTTGTTGGTTCACACTATGATAATCAAAAATACCTACTTAAAAACTAGCAAATCTTAAGTTCTATTAACATACTTATATTATTTGGAGGGCATACTTACTTGTTTAAGTCTCTCGGACTCTGTTTGTTGCGACGACATCGTTTCCATCAGATTTCTTTGAAGTCTTTGCAGTTCAGCCTTTAGTTCGCTCTCGCTGTTTGAAACTTTCTCCAAGGAGCAATTTAACTGATCTATCGTCGACTTTAGCGACACACACCTTTCTTCCAAACTGGCCACCGATCTACTTTGATGGTCGCATTTTTCTTGAAGCTTCTATTGGACAAAAAGTGGATTTTAGTAATATCTGCCCGAAAGGAACGTATTTTGCAAACTAACATATAATGGACGTATTATATTTATTGCTGATCAAATCATATCAAGTGAAATAAAATCATATTTAGTTATTTATTTATCAATATACGGGATACCCAATTTTTAAATTACATTTCAAATAATTAACATTCACGTAACAATAGCTTATGTAAATCTTTAAAAAAAGAATATATCAAGTTATGGCTTTGACCGCAAGATACTGGCAACGATATTTATTAAATGAGCCTCCGAAAGGATTAATCTCAGGATGAGCATTCAGAAGTGCAAGGCTACGGGTAAGAGGAGAATGAGAACCATAATTAGTCCTATGGGTACCAAGGGAGAAGATCTCACATTTCCTAAGAGCGCGAGATGGTATTTTAAGAGATATCTGAGTGAGAAGATGAGGACAGTCAATATCACAATTCATCAACTTATATACAAAATACAAGTCTTCGTCTGTCCTCAAGTGATTGAAGACAGAGGAGCCGCCGGACCCCATCAAGATCATCCGCTGCACCAAGCCTGTAAGCACAACAGCTTAAAAACTTACGCTGAAGCTGAAGCATACTCCAAATGGGATCTAACCAGGGAGCAGTACAGTAAGCGAAGTGAGCTCACCGACAGGTCTCTGCCAATTCTGAGAATGAACCCCAACCACAGCTTATACCGTACCGAATCAGTTATTGAACTCTACGTCGGCTCCTTTGATGTCGATGAAGCCAGATTTGACTTTTTTATGCTTTCCTCATTTTTCGCGCATGCCCTTCATACATTAAAAATGTTAAGTTTTAATGGCCAGCTGGAACTCAACAGAGACGGACTGGATTTAATTTAGTTTACATTTTTAGCAAATTAAATTAAACATGATATGTAACTGTAAATGAAATTGATAAAAAAAGATATCTGGTAAACGTGATCGAGAATGATCAGTCATTTATACATAACCATGAATATGGTGTTTATAAGTGTAAATAAATATATAAATATTTTGATATGAACATAGAATATCAATTTTTCTACAGCCGCGCGCAAAATAACTAATTGCTAAATTTAAATGATATCGCAAAATCGACGAATGCCGTGGATCCTTATTTTGCGCTCTAGCGCGAACAATGAAAAGAAAGTCTCACTTTTGTCGTCGAGTGTGCTATGAGTGGTCATGGAAACCGAGGATAAATAAATGACAGTCATGCGTTTGTTACAGTTTGTTGCTGGCACTCCTGTTCTAAATATGCCCGAAGCCCGAATATAATATGTCAAACCTGACAGTCATTTGCAAATTTCAGAATAAGTATAGAGAAAAGTGTGCATTTAATTTTAAAAAATGCGGTTTTAGAAAAAGTTCTGTGTGTTTTTAGAGCGCAAAGTAAGATTGCCGTTTTCGAAAGATTACTACGGGCAGAAATTTTATCAAAAATGTGATCGCGTCAAACGGCCTTAATAAATTGATATTTCGTCACTCGAAGCCATTTATATAGTTGTAGGCAATGAATAAAGAGTTGTAGGTATGTGATATTGTTCACTACTTATTTCTAATTAAATTTACATACCACCTTTGTAATATTAGTGTGACGGTTCTAAATTGGTTGCCTTTATTATGGGATGCTAAGAGGCTAGACAAAACTACAATTTATGTCTCAAGTTTAAAAAGTTAAACTTCCTGCAGAAGGGAGCCAAACAATTATCGACGTAGAATATTAATTTATCATGCAATGTGATATGAATGAACTATACTTTAATTTCAATACTTAATGTAAACATCTACTTACAACCTTTCATCTTTCGGAAAACTAAAATATTCTGAAGCTAGATTGGCTTTCTGGTGCCCTTTGCAGACAAAACAACGTACGGCCATGGTTAACAATGAAAACACGTTAATGATTAAATGTCCAAAAAGTTAACACACTTAATAAATAAATAATCGAGCACAAATAATAACACGCAAACAATCCAATCTAAGAACGTAACCTGCTGCTTCTTGTCAAAAAATCGAGAGTCCAACGCTGTGCGGTGTGTTCAGTTTCCGACTCAACCAGGTTTATGTCTCTTCGATTCAGCAAACTGTCGTAATAGAAAAAGATAACACTACATTGAACACCAAACCGGTTCTGTTATTCATAAATAAACGAAGTCGCCCTCATATAATTCGGCTCGTAGCAGACGCCGAGAATATGAGGAAAATGCTCCTATTGGTTGGATTTTATTGCTTCAAAACACGTGGAGAGTTAAATAACTGATTCGGTACGGTATAAGCTGTGCCCCAACATCTGATAAGCTTTACTCGTTATATATTTAATATGATCTCTAAAAGTGATTTCCGGATCACGATAAATCCCCAAATCCTTAACCAAATCGACAACATTTAAATAACGACCATTAATTTTATAAGTAGTTCTAACAGTTTTTTCTTGTGTTTAAAAAAGCGAATGGAAAAGCACTTGTTAGCATTCAGGGACAATCCATGAAAAAGCTGCTAAAGAGCGCTGGAGCAACGTGGAATCGCTTTCATGATCAATAATTCTAAACATTTTGAGATCATCAGCATAAAGTAAGTACTCACAGTCCCCAAGATAAATATCAATGTCACAAAGAAACAGGCTGAACAATAGTGGAGCACAATCTCCACCCTGGGGCCCACCCGAAGTAGCTTCAATGATGCCAGATTCAAAGTTTCCAATCTTAACCCTCTGTGTGCGCTCCACCAACATACTCTGGAGCCACCTCACCGACCGCTCATCAAAGCCAATCGCTCTGAGCTTGGCAACGAGCAAATTATGATCCACCCTGTCAAACGCCTTGGAGAAGTCAGTGTAGATTGCATCAATCCGACAACCTCTCTCCAAGGCTGACCAAATTGGAAACGGTAGACCTACCGCTGACAAAGCCGTGTTGACGCGAATCAATAAACTGTTTACACATCCAGCCCAATTGATCGTGCACAAGGCCATCGAGCAATTTAGGGATTGCAGATTGTTTAGACATGCTCCTATAATTACTTACACATTCCCTCTCCCCACATTTTAAAATAGGTACTAAAGAGCTCTCCTTCTAGAGCCCCGGAAGCTCACCCTCAGCCAGTGACCCATTAAACAGCATCCATAGAGGCCTGGATATGTTGTACCTAAGATTACTGAGTAAATACTCTGGACCTTCTTTGAGAATTTACAAATGACCAACACCTCTTTGGATTCTCAGAAATGCTATGCTCAGCTCTCTCCAAAAAGATTACATAGTCCTTCTGTGCCAAAATCTTACTTTGTGATCTGAGAATAGAGAACTGCTCATAGTGAAACTGAGATCCTGATTTACAAAATTCTTTATGTGCCTTTTTCTTGTCAATTATGCAACTTCTAAGTTCGGCAGAAAAATAATTAGGAAAGTTTGAGCTTCTATACATTTTCAAATATACGAAATCATTCAATGCCTCATTCAATATTTTGTAAAACAAACTAGTAGATTCATTTATGTTTTTGTTTGAGAAAATCATTTCCCATTGAATATTCACAAGATAATTATTAAGAGATACAAAATATGAGTTCCGATAATCACGATAAGTTATGTCACAACTCACTGTTTTGATTTGCATACATAAGCATTATGATATACGCTACAAGGAAGTAAAGGGTCACTGGCCAAACTAACAGATGCGTTCCCTAACATGACTAAAAATTAAATCTAAGTATATATTACGACTATTAGGTATTGTGTTTAGCTGGCTAAGATTCAAAAAGGCAAAGTTCTCAGCAACTATATCAGCATGATTTCCTGTCGGACAGTCCACTCGAAGATGGTGTGCATCGTTGCTCCATTTAGCAAGAGGTAAATTATAGTCCCCACAAAGCAAAAGGCTGGCAGTGGAGTAGTCATGGCATATTTCGTCAACAGCTTCGCAATGATGAAAATATGTTTCTTTTTCGGAGGTATATAAACTCCACCAACAACCAGATGAGAGGAGCCCCGCTTAACAAACACAAAGAGGTGTTCCACCAAATTATACTTTGTTTTTATCATACTGGCAGGAACGTCAAACTGGTGAGAGGAGTTTGATTATGGGGAGTGACGCCCCCGCCATTCCGAGTTGCCATGGGATATGGCGCATCAAATCCCATCGTCCTCCCCCAGGCTGGAGAACACCAAAGTACAAAGTCTGGGGCCGATCAATGACAGTTTGTGACAAGAGGGGCTGCATTGTATTGGCTGGCAGGAACGTCAAACTGGTGAGAGGAGTTTGATTACGGGGAGTGACACCCCCGCCATTCCGAGTTGCCATGGGATATGGCCCATCAAATCCCATCGTCCTCCCCCAGGCTGGAGAACACCAAAGTACAAAGTCTGGGGCTGATCAATAACAGTTTGTGACAAGAGGGGCTGCATTGTATTGGCTGGCAGGAACGTCAAATTGGTGAGAGGAGTTTGATTACGGGGAGTGACGCCCCCGCCATTCCGAGTTGCCATGGGATATGGCGCA
>JAEQML010076119.1:0-13511 GCA_016904865.1 Pissodes strobi
TCCTATACACTATCTGATGATTTCACTTCTATTACAGATCTAAGTTCAGGGAAAGGTATCCTAGTGAGCTGTTATTATTGCGAAAACTTCCTGACAATCTCAGGAAATATCCGTAACGCCTATTTATGCCGACGATGTAATGTACCTATTTGTGGTCAATGCAACTCATACGGAATTTTCTGTATTTGTCCAAAGTGCCACACTCTTGCAATTCAAAAATCTGCAAGACATTATAAGCTGTACTACTATTGCAGATTTAAGTGCAAACAGTACTTTAGAGCATGGGAATTGCTAAACCACGAAGACAAATGTGAACTTAATAAGAACAGAAGCTTAAGCGACGGTGAAAACATACGAATGTATTTTGGAGTAACGAAACAAGAAAACGATGTATTTTATAGGCATAATTCTATACAATTCGATAGATGCAAGTTTTCAAGAGATGGCCGAATGTATATTGTGACCAGGGACTATGTTAGATTCATACTAATCCATAAGTATGATGAAGAAAATCATGTTTGCAAATTTACAGTCGCTTTCAAATATCTCGATGCATACGTAGTTACAAAAATTTGCGAAAACCATAAATATCGTGAGGCACGTGAAGTATTTTCTATTCCTTCTGCAGCTAAGTATGCATTTTTTGTTGTTAATTTTAAAAACATTTCACTTTCGAAGTAAAATTATAGGACTATAATGCTTGAGTCTCTTATCTCTTGTCCCCATCTAGACTGCAGTTTTTCTTCAACATGTTTTATAAATCTTCAATAGTTTTGATGCTTTTATATTTGAAAATAGACCTTAGTAAGTATATTAAATTAACATACATTCAAATTTAAGTGAGCGACGTAAAACGTCGAATTATGATTAAATTTATATTGTATTTAAATTAAATCAGTTATGCGAGTTTGTTACAATAAAAGCCAATTTGTTAAGATAAACTTTGATATGTTAAGATATAATTTCAATTGCCTTATTATAATCACTATAATGCAAATAAAAAGCCAATTTGTTACTATAAACTATAAAGTATAAAGGCACTTTCTATTTAATTATTCCTTTAATATACTAAAAAGATAAACTGAAAGACACTCAGGGTGTATAGGTTCGAAGCATGATAAATAAAATTTATTTCCGAGTGTAGTAGTGGTTAAAAAGCGCAAAATAAAAGATTAGAAATTTCAAAAAAACAATTATTATTCTATTTCCTTCTAACAAAAATAAGGGTTAAAATGTAATATCCTGTTGAACCTTCCTGGTGATAACTGCCCTTTAATCACCTTATGCTTTCTCCAAGCTTCCTAGAGAGTGTTACTGAAACTTGCTGCAGTGCCTAGGATCTGTCCTGTGACGTCACTGGAAGCTGTCCTGGTAGGCCGAGTGTATGACGTGGACTCAATACAAGCCAGTTGAAGAGTTCACCAAGATTGTTGTTAAAACTCTGTTTCAATTTGGCGGAGAGTGTCGCTTGTCTAAGTTTAGGCTTTTAATACAGAACTTGGCAAGAGATAGATAGAAATAATTCTTCTGAATTAATAACGCTGCAAAATGCCAAAACACGCTGAAGGAAAATTATGATATACAATTAAATATGTCTCCACCAATTTGCACAGAATTGTTTAGACTGTAGACAATAATTATGGTTTTAAATCAAACAGTGAACTGATTAAAAATAATAAATAAAATAAATAGCTGTTTAAGCTGAGAAAGATTATGATGAAGAATATTTCAATAAAAAAACAATTACAGTAATCAGGTAAGAACAAAAGTGGAATCGATAAATTTAAACAGATAATCAGAATGCAATTATTGCCTGAGAGCTATTTTCTAACTTAAAAATCAGTTTAATTAAAAAACAAGGTAACAACAAATTTAAATAGAAATAGAGAAATAAAACAAACAAACAATTATGATCTTGTACCCACCAAGGTCGAGAAGGCTTGAGAAGGTGCTCTTTAAATAACGAATAACTAACTAAGCTTAACTCTGATTCCTCATGTAACTCATAACACCCGATAACGATACCAGAGACCATTAGACTGAGTCTCCCACATTATACACAGTTTTGGTTATTAATTTCTAAAAATGCTTGGGTTGCTAAACTCAATCCGAAATTCAATAACCCTTTTTTTCTCTTATCCAAGAGCCTGAGCTCCAAAAACCCACTATCGCACATGCCCTACAGGCAAAAACATACCCACGGCAAAAGACAACGCGGTATGTGAAACGATAGTAGGCAGATATCAGATAATCACGAGCTTATTTAACATACCCACGGCAAAAGACAACGTGGTACGTGAAACGATAGCAGGCAGATATCAGAGAACCACGAACTTAGCAGCTTTATTCTGGCTCTAGAGTTTACGATATAGAAAACTTGAAATAAAAATCAGATAACGCAAAAAATAAAGAAAATGTCAAGCCTACCTTCTCTCAATCTCTCACACTGATCGTCGGTACAAGATAGTTTTTAAAAATCCTGTCCTACCTTTCCATCAGAACCACATCTCAAAAATATTGCACAGACGCGCAGTCGTCTCAAATGTTTCACCTTTTTCCACCGTACGAAGCGACCGATCTTTAAGCATAAAATCTGAACTGCATATTAGAAATTATTTATAAATTTTAAATAATATATTCTACTGCTGTATTTACGTAGATTCAACCCATAATATTAATTTTAATTTTATATTAACTAGATAATTATCGACTGATATATTTAAAAGATAAAAATTAGTTTTAAATGAACTTGATGGGCAACATAAGAATTCAGTATTTATTAATATTTTCGTACTATTTAATGCGGAATCCACACTGTTGCTACCAGGTCGGTTCAGACAGTAATTCAAAATAGGTTGAAGATGAAAAGTTATTATTTCAAACAAAAAATAAATACAAGCGAACTCGGAACAACCTATTGTTACGGAATTATTAAAATTACCGAAACAAGTTTACAAAACTGCAATGAAAAATACAAGCCCATTCTTCAATTTCTGAAAATTGACTTAATGACGGCTGCCAAAAATTGGTTTTGTCAAATTAAACATCTGACGCCAACATCCAACATCTTGTAGGTGATAAAAAGTGTTAACGGGAATGTAAAATATATTTTCCATTATCTGTTCAAGTAAATTCAGAAAAAAATAAAAACCAAAATACCGAATTTAATAGTTACTCTATTTCTCATGGTTTCCGAGATCTTGATGGTGACTATCGAGCTAGTAACACTCTGTATGTATGGTAAATAAAAATTAGTCTTTAACCCTCGATTTAACTTTTGATTCACAAATATGAAAACAAATTGTTGCGGAGACGTTTCGTTTTTAATTGGTTCAAAACTTGCAATGTTGCAGATTGCGCTTTCAGTTCGCGGAACGTTGACGTATATTCAACTCTTTGTGGAATTTTGTAAATATTACTTTGCCGCTGTGTTGCGCCATTTTTGCGTTTCGTCCCGGGTCTACTTATTGGACTCTTCAGTAAGGCGTCGGTAGACCCTGCCTTATACCAAAGTTTACAGAATTAAAAATATAAGTTGATTCACTCCGCGCCATCGTCAAATTCCACTTCGCCGCTCCCCGCCTGCCCGGTAGACTGGTGCCAGTCTATAGTGGAGAGCTGGGTGATTTAAGTTTATTTTACATTTGTTTACGATCCGGCGTATAGGGTGAGATTTCAAAAATAGTGGTTGGTTTTTGGTGGATTTCTGAGTAAAATCGATTTATAGTGAGTACAATAGAGTATGTAATAAAAAAAACTTGCAGGTGTCGAGCCTGGAAAAGTGCCTTAGAATTTATAGGATCCCACAAATATGCGAATGATACACCAATGTAATGTCATAGCCGTATTAGAATGTGTGGTTTGCATTTTAATGAAAATAGTTTTGCAAATTCTTCTATAGTTCTGTTCACGCTCAAAAGTTAGCGTGGCGCCTTATGGCAATGCTTTTCTTATGGGAAATAACTGTGCATCGTTGCCATCTCGGCCGCCTTTTAATAACGTATGGAACGTTGATAATTATTTATAAAGGTATTTTTATCGTTAAGCACTATTAATAATTAATATTTTCATATTTATATTTTTATAGTAGGTGTACAGGATGGCTCGAATTCGAGTCTATATATGGGGATCACGAAAACCTAAACATACAGTCTCGGTCAAATTAGAGCAAAATTGCGCATTTAGGTGCCTAACAATATGTCGTTTAGAAAGTTTTAAAATCCCAAGTATTTCCGGAGTTATCCGGAAAAAAAACGAAACTGTGAAAAATCGTTTTATTTTTTTCCTGGGATTACTTAAAAACGGATTTCAAATTGAATTGCACTTTTGTGTTGCCAGTAGTGTTGTGTGTTGCTCTATCCAATGGTGGTATTCAGTTTGGAACCCGACGTTTCGTCTTCAAGGGGTTATCATCAACTTTCTTTTATTAAATATGAAGTAATTTTGTTATCGTTTTTGAGATGATACTGGCGTTATTAATATGATTATGTATTCTTAATTTCTTTTTTATTGAAGTGAAACTTCTTTAGCGAGAGTAGTAAGTCAGAAAAAATTAAAATATCAAATGAAATGGAAACCAAAGTGAACCAGAAGGCTGAAATTTTCAGGACATGTAGCCGGGGTAAAATGAGGATGCTGGACGAGAACTGGACCCCGTACCCCCCATTCAGGGGGGAGAAGACAAAACTAAAATAATTAATTTCGGGAGAACGGGAAGAGGGGCTCTAATTTAAGGGGGGATTTTGGAAAAAAACGTTATTTTGCCGATATCTCTGCACGGGAGTTTCGGATCGAAAACCTGACATGTTATGACCCTGATTTACGGGGTCATCAGTGGGGGGAGGGAGGGAACTATACCCCCCACCTCCTCGGCCCCAAAAATATTTGAAAAAATGGGAAAAAAATTAACAAAAAAACGAAAAAAATTGATCGAAAAGTTAGTAAAAGTATTATAAAATAAGCCAAAAAATATTTCAAAAAATGGGAAAAAACTAAAACAAAAACGAAAAAAATTGATCGAAAAGTTAATAAAAGTATTATAAAACGAAATAATAAAAAAAATAATAAAAAGAAAAATTTAGAGAAACGCGGATTTCGGCGAACAATGGCGATGTAGTTCAGCTACGAGGTCGGGGAAAAAAATGCTTTATGAAAAAAAAAGTTGAAAGAAAGCAAAAAGAAAATAAAAAAAGTGCCGAAACTGGGGGGCAAAACTTGAGGAAAAAAGCTTAAAAAATAAAAACTCAATTCCTATTATAACATCTCCTTCAGTTGTGTGCTTATAAAGCTGAGGCACATAATTTTTTTTTTTTTTTTTTTTTACTTTTTCTTTTGGTTATTATTTATTTTGCTTTGGCGTAATTTTGAATAATTTAGATTAATTACATTTAATTAAAGTTCGTATTTAAAAAAAGTTGACGACCCCTTCAAGATGAAACGTCGGATTCCATACCCCTCATCAACTTTTTTTTAAATACGAACTTTAATTAAAATTAATTAACTTCAACTATTCAAAATTACGCCAAAGAAAAGTAAATAATTAAAAAAAGAAGAAAAAAAAATAAAAATACTGTTATATTAATAACGCCAATATCATCTAAAAAACGATAAAAAAAATTAAGTGCGTATTTAAAAAAAGAAATGGAGATAAAAACAGTATCGCGATTATATATATGCTTTACAGATCGATGGTGGTCATGAATTCAACAACAAAATTCGCCATTTTATATCCGCCATTTTGATATCTGATAAGAAAAAAAATTGTATTGTCACGGGAACATGCCAAATCTGAAATAAATCGGACATTTAGAAGTAGTTCTAATTCAGCTTGCAAGATTTGATTACAGACAGACAGAACCACAGGTCTGAAAATCTGCCAATTTGTGTGTTCAAAATCTGATAAAAAATTCATATTCCTTGTCCCCAAAAACCCACAAATACCAATTTTAAACGAAATCGGACTTACTTTAAGTTGTGCTCCCACCACTAGCCTTAAAGGGAAGGGGGAAGGAGTGTAAGCAACACCATAGTTTTGTATTTTAATTGGAACTGCAAAAGCCTACCGAATTTGAAGCCAATGTAGAAGTCAGCTAAAATTGACTTGCAAGGTTTAACCCTAAATCAGCCATATTGAATCCGTCATTTTGAGTTTCCAAAATCTGATAAAAAATTCATATTCCTTGTCTCCAAAAACCACCATATACCAATTTTAAACGAAATCGGACATACTTTAAGTTGTGCCCGCACCACTAGCTTTGAAGGGGGAGAGTGTAAGCAACACACCATAGTTTCGTATTTTCATTGGAACTGCAA
This sequence comes from Pissodes strobi, assembly GCA_016904865.1. NCBI lineage: Eukaryota > Metazoa > Arthropoda > Insecta > Coleoptera > Curculionidae > Pissodes > Pissodes strobi. Next base: position 6,313 of record JAEQML010076119.1, read on the forward strand.
ACGCGTACCAAATTTGAAGCCAATAGGATATGTAGAATTAAGTCAGCTAAAATTGTCTATCGGCTATTTCGAATCCGCCATTTTGAATTTTCAAAATCTCATAAAAAATTCATATTCCTTGTCCCCAAAAACTCCCATATACCAATTTAAATGAAATCGGACATACTTTAAGTTGTGCCCCCACCACTAGCCTTGAAGGGGGGAGGTGGAGTGTAAGCAGCACCATAGTTATGTATTTTCAGTGGAACTACAAACGCGTACCAAATTTGAAGCCAATGGGATATGTAGAAATTAGCTAAAATTGACTTACCAGATTTAACCCAAAATCGATCATTTTGAATCGGCCATTTTGAATTTTCAAAATCTTATAAAAAAATTGATATTCCTTGTTCCCAAAAACCACCATATACCAATTTTTAACGAAATCGTATTTAAAGTAGTGCCCCCGTCCCCTACCCTTGAATTCAATCGGACATTTAGTCATTTAGAAGTACTTCCAATTCAGCTTGCAAGATTTGATTACAGACAGACAGACATACAGACAGACCCACAGGCAAAAGTAAATGAAATTTTGTAAAATACCGTACTTTTCTTATATATTGTATATAATTCTATATAATATAATAAAATGTTACCTGTAATTATTTTTTGAATAAAACCTACTTTTTTGTCTTGGTAAACTACTTTAAATAATTTTCAATATAACAATAAAAAAATACCGCCGTTATCCATAAGCGCCACACTAACTTTTGAGCGTAAACTGATTTATAGGAGCTGTATACATTCATATGCTGTTCCATCAACCGGGTTACCAACTAAAAAAGGTAACTTTTAATCAGATTTTGTGCATTTGCAAAATAATGTAAGATGGGTGCAAATATAGGTTTACCTAAAAGTCTACTACTTTAAATTTTGTGCTAATTAGTTATTGTGGTAAAATTAACGAAATATAGAAATTGCTAAAATGTAGATAATTAGTATTGCAAAACTTTTTCCAAAATAATTTGTAAATTTTTGAATAGCTATGAAGTCATTCATCTCGAAAATAAATTATAATAAAGAATTTTGCACGGGGTATTAAATTTCATTCTTAAAGTAAAAAATAATTTATTTTACAAATTTTATTTAAATATGCAATCGTATTTACCGTAATTTTATGCTGAATAAGGCTATTACCTTTTCATATTTTTTTGTGACTTCACAAAATATATTTTTCAAAATTTTAATGAAAACATATTTCATTATTTAAATTCCTCCCTTTATTACTTACTAAGCGGGAAATTTTACTCTATGTTCCCAATAACGATTTGACCAAAGTAAATCGCGTCAAGCTCGGCTCTTATTGCCTCAAAACCCCCTACATTTTTTCAACGTCGCGTTGCGTTCGCGGCTCGCCTTTGATATGACGATTTCATCGAATTGGCGCTTAGTGCACCAACTTATATTTTTAATTCTGTAAACTTTGCTTATACGCCGGGGTATGGCTTGTTCATATTTGGAACTATTATTTGAAGCGAGAAGGCATCGTGAGTCTGCGGTGAGATGTTGGCCGATTATTGGATGGTGCTGCCACCTGTGAGTCGGTGGATGAAATCCGCCACATTACAATAATAGGCATGATACAATCTTTTTTCTTTGTATCATGAATAATAGGCCAGTAGGCCAACCAAATGAAACATTTGCGACTACTACATAAGACTTGGGCGTAGACAGCACTGACAATACTTAAATGTCGTAAGAATAGTTGACAGGAAAATCCTTAGATAATAGTACCTTGCTTGTTTTGCCATAAAAACGGTTTTTTATGCAGTACTACAAATAATTTTATTATTCCAAAAATCACCAGATTGCCTCTATCATAAAAGGGCTTTCAACATCTACAACGTAATCATATCGGAAGACAAGCGAAGGAAAATTTTAAGATTGGTCGAATACCATACTTACCGGTATGAATATTAATGGTATTTTTCCGAGCTAATCCTCCGATATGATATACACCCCATACCGCCCAGATATTCAGCAACTTTGCTGAAAAACAGAATGTACCTACTCAACCGACTGAGTCGAGGCTAGATAAAAAAAAATGATTTTTAATGATAAATAAGAAAATACATCGTAATATCGGAAGATCAGCTCGGAAATTTAACTAGAGTCTAGAGCTTGCGTTTGTTTGTTTACATCCCCGGCACCCGCATCCCATATCGCGCGCCATAATTCAAAATCAGAATCGAGGCATGTTGTAATATGTATTGAATGCAGTGGAATATATTCGCGGAAACACATGCAAGCTGCTATATATCCATTATAATACGGCTCTTGTTAAATAGATCCTGTTTTTAGTTAGATAAAGCAAAATATATCGTAGAAAGTGCTAACATAGTACGGCCATGTATTACAACAGGTATTATTTCACTTTTCACATAACCCGCCGCTCGCTTCGCTCGCCACGGGGACTCAAGACAAGGAAACTAACCAAGTGCTAACTAAAACTAACCCAAGACATAGCAAAAATCAAGAAAAAACTGTTAATAAACATAACCTTTAAAAAAAAATAACGGGATTTGAAGCCGGGCCCCTATACCATCAGCAGACTTACAAACAACTGGTTGAATCACGAAGACATGGAAGTCAACAACGCCAACGCCACTGGCGCGATATGAGCTCCGGGTGCCGGGATGTAAACAAACAAACGCTAGCTCTGGACTCTACTGGAAATTTACTATATACTTTCATGCAGTTAAGTATGGTATTCGATTAAGCCTAAATTTAGTTTTATCTATATTTGCGTTGCAACAATAGCCATGATTAGATAACCAAATATTTTTCGTACGAGTCGCACTGCAGAGAAACAAAGCCTATAATTTTGTACTACCAGATGAATTTCTGCAGCATCAAATTTGTACAGATTGCAAGAAGTACCTATCCTGTGGTCCAGTGAAATCGTACGAAATCGGTGGAATTTGCATAGTTAAATGTGGACGCTGTATTAAAAATGAGGATGGTGGATTTTATTCACATTATAATTAACTGTTTGAAAAGTCATATTTTCATTGCGTTAATCGGTAAACGCACAATAAAAATATTTATAGATTAAAAATTATTAGCTGTAAGCGTCAGATTAGGTACTACAGGGTAGCTTATTAGAAATGTTGCCATCGATTACATAAGGCTAACCCAAACTATTCCTAACTAGTAACTTCTGTTGTGACGTCAAAGCAGCTCAATTTTACTAGCTGTTCTAGACAGACGCTGCTGAATTCTAATCTTCATGCAAGCCATTTTAGTAAAAATACAAGTGCTTATCTAGTTAGTTCGCCACATGAACAAGATATACGGCTTTCCGAAGAAACGGGATGCCGCTTGTGCTTGGAGAGCAAAGAAACAATGGACCATGTTTTATGCTGTCTGGCAATGGAAAGAACTAGACAAACTCTCCACCCCCAGACAGCTTTTGATTACATGAAAGGGATTAAGCCTCTGGCCTAGTGGAATCTACAGATGTGAGCCACAACAGACCAAGGGTTGCCCAAATACACATACAATTACAAAATACAATAGTTAGTAAAGTTACAGTTCTATAGTTGATGTTATATCATCTTCATTTTTATTGCCAATCAAAAATATTTTGGCTTCATGAAGCACTTTATCTAAAGTACTTAATATACTCAACCCACACGTACTGATAGTTTTATATCAGACTTGTCCGAACACAATGTTTTTTTAATGAACAAATTTCCCACAAACACTTCAAGTCTTCTGACCTGACAGAAACACAGACATTTGCACACTTGGGTACCCTTCAGCTGGTTCATTTAAATAGAAAAAGGACAAGTTTTCTTTTCCTTTCAACTATCCATCCTCGAGTTCATTAATCTTGATATCAGCTTCATGTAGCGCAGTAAAAGATATTGCTTCATTTCGTTGTAAGTAGTTGCTCTATCCAAACTTTCAGCAATAGCCGAGGCAATAGCCCCTTTCCATTTCTCAACATTCAATCTGATCTTTCTGCGTTTAGTGTGGACATTCTCTTCATCAACTTTACTTAAATATGAAGGACATCTGTAGCTTACATGGAATCTCCCACAAGAAACCGTTTCGAAATATAATTATAATATCTACACGTTATAAAATAATTGAAAAAACTGACTGAAAAATATTAATGTAAACAAATAAATCGACCATCAATTTGGTTGTCGTATAGGTGGCCGTGCCCCGACCCGTGTTCCGTTTATCGATCCATCTGTGTTTTATTGTGTCGTGTGATTCGTATCGTATCTTGTGCACATTAAATTGTAATTTCAATTTAAAACTGTTTTTAGACATTTTTAGAGTGTTTGTGCTTTGAAAATAAACAGCAAATAAGCATATCCGCTTTAAAAAATAACCTCTGCAAGCGGCAATAATTTAAATCCAATAAACTACCGCCAATCAGGGGGATAACTTTATTGGCTGTTACATATATTTTCAACTAATCACAGAACGTTTCTCACGATTGCGCAGTATGAACTTACTGAATGACAAAGACCGACTTATGCGAGTTTTAAATACCTCCGTCTTTTAGTTGTGGCTTCAATTTTTGGTTTGGATTAGCGATATATTAGTTTATATATATATGGATACAATCAGAACTTTTCCGACAAAAATTGACAGGTAGATTGATTTTAAAGAGAGAAAAGCAAACATCTACGCTCTCCAGGATGGATAACAAGTTAGTCAAAACTCTGCTGTCATTAATGCGGCGTTTACATTGGTATAGTAAATGGGTTAGTTATTTGCACAAGTGAATTGCAGCAACTAACCCAATGTAAACAGGTCAGATAAGTACCTATCCAAGCACCTGTACAGGGTGGCTCGAATTCGTGTCTATGTATGGGGAACTCGAAAATCGTAAGAGATACAGTGTCGGTCAAATTAAGGCAAAATTGCGCATTTAGGTGCCTTGCAATATGCCGTTTAGAAAGTTTTAAAATTGCGAGTATTTCCGGAGTTATCCGGAAAAAAAACCGAAATTTTGAAAATTCGTTTTATTTTTTTCCTGGGCTTATTTAAAAGCGGATTTCAAATTGAATTGCACTTTTGCATTGCCACTTTTTTCGCTCTATCTAATGATTGTATCCAGTTTGAAATCCGACGTTTTGTCTTCAAGGGATCATCATCAACTTTCTTTTTTTAAACACTAACTTTAATTTTTTTTATCGTGTTTCAGATGGTATTGGCGTTATTAATATGACTATGTGTTTTTATTTTATTTTTTTTTTAATTTTTATTATTATTTTTTTAATTATATATTTTGCTTTGGCGTAGTTTTAAATAATTTAAGGTAGGTACTTTTGTTTTTCGTATTAAGTGGAAAATTCGAGGGTATTAAAAATAAAAAAATAGTAAAATTATTTCTTACGAGAATATGGCTATGAACTATTACTCAAACAAGTTGCTTACTGCAAAGATTTTTTTTTTATGGCAATGGCACACACATTAAAGGGAGATCCTATGGCGCTCGACGAGCGGTGTGTGCGCGAAGATGTTGATTGACACGGTTCTTGAATATTTGTAGGTTGTAATTAGTGGGAAACAGATGTCCTGGAAGTGAGTTCCACAGTGATGCAGTGCGCCAGACAAAAAGCGATGTTCTAGGTGTTTCTAGTTGTACGACGAACTGGTGCGCTCCTGCCGTCTGTCGGGACTGTCTGACAGGAGTTGCCAGGGACGGGATGATGCGGGCCAAATCCTGGGAACATCTGCCGTGAAAGTATTTGTAAAACAGAGACATATCGGCCACATGTCTGCGATGTTCCAGACTATCCAGATTCCGGGTCAACTCCGGATCCCCGACGAGACGCACAGCCCTCTTCTAAATGGAATCCAGCAGCTTTAGGGTATGCTTTGGTGCGGCAACCCAGATATGTGAGCAATATTCTAAGCACGGTCTTATTTGCGCTTTGTACAGCAAGAGCAACTGCTGCGGTGTATAGAGTTTTTTGTTGCGAAATAGCGCACCAAGCTTCTGGGAGGCTGATTTTGCGACGTTAGCAACATGGTCATGCCATGACATATTGCTGTTGACCGAGACACTCAGCAGCCCGATTGACGAGGATGAAGGAATGGTCGGTCCTGCCATAATGGTGTCAGGGCCCGCTGTATTGACCCTCTTAGTAAACGTTGCTGCTTGGGTCTTTGCTGCATTGAACTGGACCAAATTTCGGTCGCCCCAAGTTTGAACTTTCTCCAGGTCTTGTTTAATTGCTGTAATCTGCTCCTGTCTGCGGTGATGAGCCTCAGTCGCTGGTAAGGGTTTTTCTGATCTAAAGTGGGAAACAAGGGTACTGTCATCTGCAAAACTGTAAACAGGATTATTCGTTTCGATCAGCAGGTCATTAATATAGATGAGGAACAGAGTTGGAGAAAGTATTGCGCCCTGAGGCACGCCCGCGTTGATGGTGAATGTGTCCGAGATGTGTCCATCGACTGCAACGTGTAGGGATCGGTTCTTAAGGAAACTGGCCAGCCAGCTGCAGAGAAAGGCGGGCAGTCCCAAGGACGGCAGTTTGTTGAGCAGTCCGTCATGCCAAACTCTGTCGAATGCCTTTGAAATATCCAACGCAATCGCTCGAGACTCTCCGTAGTTTTCAATTGCCCTACTCCATATATGAGTGACATAGGCCAAAATATCTCCTGTCGATCTCTCTTTGCGAAAACCGTATTGATTATCGCTGATTATTCTGTTGTTCTCAAGGTATTTGAGTAGTTGCTGATTGACTACACGTTCCATGACTTTGGAGATTATTGGAAGCAAGGCAATTGGGCGATAGTTTGAGGGCGTGGTTTTCTTGCCTTTTTTTGGAACAGGTTGCACTCGAGCGACTTTCGAAGAGGATGGGTAAATCCCTTTTCCGTAAGCAGAGAAAAAAGCCTAGAAAAAACGGGTGTTAGTTCGTTGGCGCAGTTCTTTAACATGATGGCAGGTATTCCGTCCGGTCCTGATGCCTTTTGCGTATCTAGTTCTTCAAGGATTTTGCGAATATCACGGTGAGAAAACTTGACTTCTGCCATGGTAGTGTTGATGTTCGGTATGGTGGGGAGAGTATTGCCTTGGGGCACGTCTAAGGTAGAGTGCGATGAAAACATTTTGGCGAGCATGTTTGCTTTTTCCTTGGCTGTAGTCGCCGTGATGCCACGTTCGTCCGTCAAAGGCGGGAGAG
>JAEQML010076120.1:0-13510 GCA_016904865.1 Pissodes strobi
TATGTTTGTTTTACAGTCTCTACCTTCTCTTTAGGTATTCTACTTTTATTTATAAATTTAAAATGTCTCTATTTATTTTACTGTGAAAATCTGTATACTTGTAACCAGACAGTAACTGAGCCCGTTGACAAATCAATAAATAACACATTCCTAAGGACGAATCAATAAGTACATCGTGTGGAATATAAAATAATAAATCCAAATTAGTTTTCTTACGCATAAAAATCAAAAATAAAAATTTTAGCCCTAGCGCCAAGTTGCAGACACCTTTATAAGTGAAGCGAGGGTGTATTTAGTGACCACATAGTATATGTGGTAATCAATCTAGAATGGTTCGCTGCTGTCTTAGACTAAAGATTTTGAAACGTGGGTTTACACTTTTTCATGCGGATGCTGAAGATACCTTTAACGGACTGTTGGGGAATCACCCCAACATGTGTATTAACTTATCGTTGTTCACAGTATAGTTTGGTGTTAACACCCTGTATGTCCGTAGATGAATGAGCCATAATTAAATTCCGGATATAGGTACTTATGTCACCCCAGGTAAACAGCATTTTGTGCATTTAAAGCTTCGCATTTCAGTTACTTCTTAATTCGAACCTGGATTGCCGGTAGAATAGATTCCGTTACATGAAATAATCGCTGGAAAGCAAGTTGTCACTCCGTCAAGGAAATCGTTATTAATCGTTCTCAATATAATATATCTTTATCTCCGTCAATGTTGTGTAAGGAACAATATGTCAATAAAGAACATATTTCTACCCTGTCAAATGCACCAACGTCTGCGCAATTTCCCGCTCTGTTCTCCCTGTTCGCGCCGGTAGAAAAAAATTAGATTTTAGTGCCTTACAAACACTCATACGTGAAGCATTAGCCTTTGTCGCTGCCCTGCTTGAATCTGGCGCCAAGAACATCTACCCAGTCGTAGCCCTGTTTGACGCCAAGATATTTAGTAGTTTTCTCCTTTGTTTGCACAGATATTTAGAAAATATCTGCTGTACTCTATGTTCCGTTTTTTAAACACTGAATTAAGGACTTTTTCTCGAGACAATATAACTCGTAGCGTCTCTCCAGTTGAAGATAGAAGAAGGTAAAATTGCGGTTGGAGAATTGTAGTTAGACAAATCAATTCCTGTACTCGAGTTTAGACTCAAATGCGCGAAGTCTTATTTATATCCCTGGTGAAGTTAAATTGAGAGAATTGTAGAGAAGAAAAGTAACAAGGTGTCTAGTGTGAACGGAAAAGCAGTCAGTTGAAATTTTGAAATAAAGAAAGTTTGATTAAATTCAGTAAAAGGAAAGTAAAGAAAGAGTTCATGTTAAATTAAATTATCAAGAAGTTTGTTAGACATTTAGTAGTAATAGTTAACCTGATGTACAGTATTTAGTTTTATGTGTGAAAGGATAAATGCATGAAAGTAATTAGAAATCATTTTATATTTATCTTACAAATGTGTGCCGTTCTCCACCTGTATGCACAATTCTTGAGCAAGTAGAGCCGCTTCGGCTCTGGCTCCAGGGTGTAAACAGAACAAGTGCTACTTTAGTGATCCTAACTAAGCTGAAAATCCCAAAAGAAACTGGAAAACGGTCGACGTTTCGAGGAACAAATCTGCCCCCGTTTATTTGTTGATTCTTGACAACGAGGGCAGATTTGTTCCTCGAAACGTCGAACGTTTTCCAGTTTCTTTTAGGTTTTTCAGCTTCGTTAGGGTCACTAAACTAGCACTTGTACTATTTACACGTTAGAGCCAGAGCCGAACCGGCTGTACTTTCTAATGAATTCTACATACAGGTGGAGAAAAAGACAAACATTTGCCAGATACACATGAATCCTCCACAACATTATAGAACATATCTACATCATTTTATATATCGATCATCTTTAATGCAAATCAAATCGTGCATTATTAAAGTACGTAATACCAAAAATACATGTTTCAATTCTCACCCTATAAATAAAACCCCACCAACCTATTTTAATACAGTCTGCTAATTAAAGTGGTCAATTATAAAGTTAATTGCTACCCCCTCTTTTATGGTGATAATTTAAAGAATTAATTGTTTATACCGACCACGGATCACGCCATTCATGTCATCAATGTGGAAATCATGGACAGAATAGGAAATGGAAAAATCAACAACGTGAAGATCGGAAAATTATCGTAGTTCGGCGACCTAATGAGATATCCAGAAACATATAATCATATAATAATTCCAGGGAAAGTGAATGGAAAACACGATCCAGGAAGAATATCTTGGCTAAAAAACTTGAGTAGTTCCGACAGCCGATAAAGTAGTCGGCAACATTTGTTGAAGGAAGACCAACAAAAATGGTTGGAAAATGCTGATTTCTGATATTAAAAACAATTGAATAATGTACCTACATGAAATGTCAGAATATAATAATTCATTGTAAGTATAGCCTATATGGAAAAGTATAGCTGACAATAATATAGCTTCTAAGCTTATATAAGCCTATAATATCAAATGAAATTTGACACACCCTGTACAACCGGAAATAGCTTGTTATTCGGCTATCCTATTTAATATGGTTATCTTTAAAGTTGAAGCAAAAAAAGCTTTTATAAGTGAAAAAATTAGTCATTGATAAATTCACTCACGCGACGCCAACGGTAACACCACCAATATAATGAGGCGACCAACTAATTTTAAAATGAAATATGTAGTCAGTCAATTCGTCGATTCATCGAAAAAATTGCAAAGATTAGTTTGCTTTCTCAATAATAAAAAGCTTATTGTTAATTTTATTAACTGCTAACTTCTTAACTCAAGAAGGCGATTGAAATTTGAAATATTATTTTACCTCCATATAGTAAAGATTTTTAACAAGCTTTGACCTAGGAATAGAAATGCAGTTTGTTATGTCCCCATATTGTGAATAAACGACAAACGATTCCCTTTTATATTTCTCACACACAGTCTCAAAAATGTAGATACAAAACATAATATAAGCAGGAATTATGTTTTGCACTAACACATCTAACACAGGCATCTTCTGCACTAACACAGAACTAAAGAGGTACAGCAAGTATATGAGGTGCAAAACGATTTTCCATAACGAATCCCACAGATTCAAATCAAGCAACATGGGTTTTTTCACTATGGAAAAATCTAAACTAATTGATATATATGCTGATGCATAAGAGCCTACATTTCTCATATGTTCTTTAAACCTAAGAAATCAAGCTATATTATAATATTAAGAAATTAATCAAACCACTGTTGTACTTTTACCAAATTAGTATTAATATTATTGTCGAGTCTCTCAGTATCTGTACCATGCCACTAAAAATCTGATTTCCAAATTTCCAAAGAAGTGACAAAAAAATTAAAATATTTCTACTTTACCTTGCTTTCATATCCGGTCAAGAAACCTAATTCTCTCGACACATTTAGCACAGTATTTCGATCTCCATCACAGGCTCCTTTTAGAACGTGAACATATTTATCCATAAACTCTTTTGAATATTCTCGGCTGGCTCCAAAATCCAATAACAACAACTATAACAACATATAAAGAACGCTGCTTAAAAAATATAATGATAAAAGAGAAAAAGAAATTAACAGCATTATATAAAAAGAATCAGTGAAAGAGCTTGTTTACATCATCCCATTCAAGAAAGGTAATAGCAGCATTTTTCTATCAATTTTTTTATGCCATATTACACGAAATTGTGTGCACACGACAGTAAAAATATTGTTATAAATTAAACAAACTAAACAATTATTTCAAAGAAGAAAGACTTTCAACTTACACTAATATGAATCATTATAATATATTAATAGTAATAAGTATACAGCTAGCAAAAAAATGGGGTGGCACCTATATTTCATAGCCAACGTTCCTTCAGACACCCACAACTTGACTACCGGAAGAAGGCACGAGTTTACAAGTAATGCTCGCAGGAATATCTGGTTTTACACCCATAAAACGACGATTTGCTGCTACCTCATTGTATAATTCAGTATCCAAAGCTGACATCAGCAGAATTAATATTAATTACTTCAAGTTTCGGTCATTGACATTCGGCAAAGTGCTTTTCCCTAGTGTCTAATAGTTGAATAAGGCCTAGAATAGTGCCATGCACGCTGATTGAAAGTCAATGTTTTGAGTGTATATACCCAAAGTAGTTACCAACGATTTTCGTTTACAAAATAAATATCAAGATTCCGGAGCCCTGGTAGGATTTAATTCCACGGTAAGCTTCGAGTATAGTGATTTCAATGCTCGAAAGACTGATCCCTGTTATTTATTTATTCAACGGGCAAGGCCCAATCAGTAGAAAAAATACAATGCAGACACTTAAATGTAAATACAACTAGTCAGTTAATTAGAGTAAAAGTAAGCAATAAAATTGTACTGTTCCAGCACTATCTGTTCCTTAAACATAATTTCAATGTATATTCTGAAATGAAAAAGAGATCCAATTCGACCTCATTTGCACTTCTCATAATTCTATTAATTGCCGTATGTTCTCCATAGCAAGTTCTATGGTGTTGAAGGTCGAAAGTTTCTTTTATCCTTCCGGACGAGGAGGAACGTAAAAGTTTAGTTCACTGAGCAGTCCTGGGCAATCAACAGAACCACGCACAATTTTATATGCCATAACCACATCAGCTTCCTCCTTCTCACACACAGACACTGCATACCGAGCCCATGTTCAAGCTCCATAAAATTGATGCTTTCAGATGGTATACCCTTCATAAAAGCAATGTATTTAATAAACCTCCTCTGTACAGATTCAATCTCATCTATGTGTTTTTGAAAGAATGGAGACCAAACAGTAGTCGCACATTCAAGCTGAGGTCTAATCAGTGATGCGCACAATTGCTTCACAGAATTCGCATCCCTGAAATCTCTAATATTTCTCTTGATAAAACACAGCATTCTGAGTGCCTTTTTACAACAAGTTGAGATGTGCTCGACAAATGAAAGCCTAACATCAAACAACACTCCTAAGTCCCTTACAACATCGACTCTGTCCACAGGTTCACCGTCAAAAAAGTAACCACCCGGCGCAACCGTCAAGGATCTGCTAAACTGAATGTATTTACACTTTCCAATATTCAAGTGCAGTTTATTGATATTGCACGAATCGTAAAATCTATCAAGGTGTTCCTGCAATTTAAGCCTACTGTCGTCATCAGACTGAGCCAAATATATTTTCAGATGATCCGCAAAAAGTATAAACTCCGAATGAAGAAAACCGTTTCCTATGTCATTAATGAAAACATTAAATATAAATGGTGCAAGATGTGCTCCTTGGGGAACGCCAGAAGTCACCTGACAACCTCTGATGTACTGCTGTTCAGCCTGACAGTCTGTACCCTGTCAGACAAATAGAATTTCATCCATTCCAACAATGTTCCGTGTATACCAGCATCAAAGAGCTTTCCCAATAATATCCCATGATCCACCCTGGCAAAGGCCCTGGAGAAGTCGGTGTACACAGAGTCAACAGCATGTCCTCGCTCCAAGGCCCTGACAATGTAGTCATGATAGACAAGTAAGTTACTCGTTATGGATCGACACTCGCAAAATCCGTGCTGAAAAATGGAGATAACGTTCCTAAAAGAAGCTTTCAAGAAATCAGCCAAGATTGATTCTAGTAATTGAGGTATCAGCCACATGATGGTTATCTGGCGATAGTTTACAACTTCATCCCTTTTGCCGTTATTCTTAGATATGGGCTTTATATGTGACTGTTTCCAAGTATCAGGAAAAATTACAGAAGAAAGTGATATTAAAAAGTAGCCAAAGTGGTCTGGAAAGTGGAAAAGCAGTATGTTTCAAAAATAAGGCAGTCAAACCATCAGGCCCAGGACCCTTGCTCAAGCCGATACCAAAAAGTCGATCATAAATTTCATTAATCCCAATGATAAACGAACCAATACTTACACTCGAGCAGACAAACACATCCCTCTCCCGAGCAGTCCCTCCAACACCACAGTCCGAGCTTGCGTATGCGTATACAGATGCAAAATGTCGAGCAAACATGTTGGCAATATCATTTGCATCCGAGGTTACAGTGTCCTGTGTCACCCAACTTCATAACCCCCGGGATGCCGTGATCTTTATTTTTGTTTTGAATGAAAGACCAAAAAAAATTTGGGTCGTAAGATATACTTTGCTAAACACTGCAAATGTAAAGAGTCGTAATACTGTTAGGCCCGTTCCTTACACAGATCCCTGAGATCACGAAATATGATAATCATCCATTGATCTAGTCATCTTATACTTTCTATGAGCTTCCTTTTTCTTAAAAATACTATGCTCAAGGTCGTCGGTAAACCAGATAGGAAACTTAAAATTATTCGTTACAACAATCGTCGGAACATGAGTATCAATACAGATATTTAAAATTTCGTAAAATCTAGAAACAGCAACATTAACATCACAGTATTTAAAAACATCATCCCACACAACGTTAATTAAAAAATTATTAATTAAATTGTAATCACAATTCTTAAAATCATATAAAATGTTTTGGTACTCTAATGGCACATAGATGTCACGTTTTAAGGCTAATCAATAGGGCTGGATGGTGACTGTCACATGGAGTCAAGCTAAAATCATCACATACAGACACAGATCCACCACTACCCGAAAAAAAAAAGTCCAGAGACACTACGTTAACATTTGGAACCATATTAATCTGGCTTAAATGAAGAAAGGAGACAGTCTCAAGCAAGACCTCCGCCGCTGCACTGTGATTTCTTACCAGATAACCAAGTTCTTCATTCTCATCCAGTCTCCAGTCAATTCCAGGGAGGTTGTAGTCACCTACAATGTAGACATGGTCTTCGTTATGCAGGCTCAAGATTTCCTCAATAGCATCACAGTGACTCTGGTAGCAGTCAAGTCAACATCACTTTGTGGAGGCAAATAAACAGCGCATAATAAAATTTGATTTTTGTTCTTTAACGTGTACCAGTACCCAGAGCTCTTCCAATTGTTTATTGTTGTGACATTGGATATAAAGCTTTCTAGCAGATATTTGCCTGGAAACTGCAATTAAAACTCCTCCCCCACGAGGTTTACCCGTCGCCTCACAGTCACGATCCTGTCTAAATATCTGCTAAGCCATGCAACCAAGCTCAGAGTCACTAATATCTGAAGTGAGCCACGTCTCTGTAAGCATGATAATGTCATACTGGGTCAAGGAAACATTAATACTAAAGAAGTCCGCCAGCTTTGTCTGAAGTCCACGAACGTTCTGGTAGTAAATTGCTTCCTTTCCCGGTGTCCCGGAGTTGACAGAAAATTTGCCAAGCCTTCATGTCTAGGTATTTTAGCTTTAGGTTTTCTGAAGTTAAATCTCCTCAATATAACACCCAGAGGCCAGAAAGATGGATTCAACAGAATGTCATGGTGTTGGTGCTCTACTCCTATTTTAAAAGCCTTGGATCTCCCCTTGGTTGGAAGCTCTTCGACAGAAAATTGATCATTAGGCAATTTCGCCGTGAACTCTATCCATTCAGATACCATGTCAGGCGTAATGGAATCGGCAACTTTACCTATGTACAACCATATTTTCCTTGGCATGGCCATGAAGCCGTTTTTACAATTAATGACAGACCCCATATACACATTCTGAAATGATATTCTAGGACGTTGAACGTTCGAGTTAACCTCCGACGAGATAGAATTGGTAGGGTCCTGAGCAATGAGAGCCAGTGTAGCCCCATTTACAGCATCAGACACCTGTTTATTTGTTATTAACTGGGTTATTGGAGTAAGCTGATGTTTTGTTTACATTGTCGCACGTGTTATAATTGGAGTGCTGTTTATGTTTACATGCCATGCTTATATTTTGATCAGGATCCCCGCCCAAATAGCTTTCTACCACCATCACCGCGCTTGCGTCGCCGTCGTCGTTGTGATGTTTGGTTGGAGAGGCGATATTATTCACGCCAAAAACATCGTCAGTCTGTCTTGAAAAATCGGAATTTTCCTCAATTTTGCCTCCAAAGTATCTATTTTCTCCTCCAATAGCGTTTTATTTTCAACTAAGATGTAATTCTTGTCTTGGGGCTCCAAGAACCAAAGTTGTAAGTAGCTGGTTGTTGGCTTTTAAAGATTCCAAAGTCTCTGCTGTTTCCGGTCCACATCCGGGACACATGTTATAGGGCATGATGTAAACGGTTTTTATAATCGAGAGGCCGGCCGTCCTTTTTGTCATGTCATGTAACAAACAGACAAATAAATTTTTTTGAGTTTTGAGTTATCTAAAGAAATTGTGGAGGATCCAAGTAATAGTTAACTTTCATTTTGTATTTTTATATAAATGTTTTATTACTCTATAAAGGTAATTTTAGATTGCCATATTTAGCACACGTAACAGTTCTGAAACATACACTAAGCCGCCCCTTCAATACTATCAAATATATTGTAGTTTGGTGGTCAATACAATATCTACATATAACAGATTCAGAGGGGCGTCTTCCACGGAACTCGCCCAATATCACGCTCAAAAATAATAACGTAAATTAATTCAAATTGCTCATTAAACAGAGCTCCCGATTTTAATACCGCAAAACTGTACATAAATACACAAAAATATTGACATGAATTGGTACATTACAAATACATGAGAATAAGAAATAAGAATGCACAATCTTAAACATTAGTTATTTTAGGAAAAACTGCTCGAATATCGGGCGGACCGAAGTTTCCAAAGCCGCAGGAAATGACAAGTATATGTTCAAGCGCTCTGGAATGGTATCAAAGCTTTTTTCATTTTGCATATGTACCTGTTTTTTGGTTGGATTATACAAAAAATTTGCCCAGTTCGGGTCAGTCTGCATGTATTTAAATCTAAGTATTTCTAAAAGGCACAATTCCATAATTTTTCCCCCAATAATCTCGCGGTGCTCTAAATCCATTTCAAAACACTGGTCAACAGGAAAACCATCTAATAACTCAGTGGTAAAAACTTGTTTTGTTGTCAACTCATCTAAAAGAAAATAAATTATTAGTTTGGACTACTAGTATATATTATTTAAAAATTGCTATTAATTTTAGATCCTACTAAAATGTTTTGTGTTCAGATTTGTATAACAAAGAAACCCTAAAAATAAAACTGCTGCCAATGAACTGAATACTTGCTTGTTCCATTTAAATTTTTATATACTGGTGCTTACCAACTACATCGGGCACATAGAAACCTTTATAATCTGTCAATATTGTTTTAAACTTTCTTGTGCATTCCGCTTCGCGTAAATAGTCCACTTCCCAAGCTAGCTCCCGTTTTGCAACAGCCATGAGGTTTTCCAAAAACATGCCTTTTGGAAAAATATTCCACATTTTCATTATTCCCCCTGAAACATAACTTGACTGTCATCAGATTTTCAGGGCGATTAAAATTAGAGAGACAAAAAGACTTTTTGCCAACACACATCTCATGTAACATTGAATAGTGTACTTAGGGTGGTTTCACTTCAGCTGAAGGCCAACTTTTACAATATTAAGTTAAGCCCTTATCTGAGGCTGAAACTTCACAATCAATCAATGATACCTCATTAATCTTCAGTTGCAATAACGTCCAACTTGATTTATAATATAAAAGTCGACCTAAGGATGTCATGATGTGTGATAAACTGCCTCTCACCTAAGTTATCTATGTCGCTTTCAATACCCCTAGCTACACCAGGATACTGTATTTTAATCGCTACTTCCCTGCCATCTTTTAGTTTTCCATAATGCACTTGGCCTATAGATGCTGCAGCAAATGGTTTCCTTTCAAACTCGGCAAACTTATCTTGCCAACTTGGTCCAAGTTCTGTGCACATAACCTAAGAAAAAACGTAATTTTACATAAATATATTAAACCAGGGGAATTTTTGTTTCTGTATTTCGACTTCCATGCAAACTTTGTCCCAGTAGATTTGCTAACTGTGCCACTGCACAGAAGAAAAAATAGCCATCTAAACTTGGCTTTATGAATTTACTACTTAAAAAAAGAAACAAATGTAATTTGAGCTTTGCCCTTATTTTAAATTATTCAAACATATTATTGTAAATTATGTACAAATCAAGTTATCATAATTTAATTTTCTTACCATTGAGCAATATTCCAAACAATTAAATATATATCAATTCAAATGCAAGTTTCAATTTCTATTTCCGAAGTACGCTTAGGTAGGCTTATTCTAAATACCGGTGCTTTAATAATTACAAACCTGCTCAACTTGCCAATCTGGCATAAAATCAGCAGATTTTCTGACTCTCTCCAATGCTTTTGCTAATTCTGGGCTTATAACTGACTCATCTTGAATACTTAAAATCTGGCCGAGTTTAAGGGCTGCACCTATAGAGCAAATGTGGGAAAAATCAAAACAAAAGAAATTAACAAAACTATAAGAGTAGATATACAAGTAAAAAAATATATTTTATTTCATTAGTAAAATTATTGGACACAACAAGAAAAATAAATGTTAATTTTATGTCTATGAACTTGCCTACCTCTTACTTTACACAAAGTATCTACAATCCGGTCTAAATTTGCTTTGCTCATAAACAGATTGGTACCATCTGAACTAACATCTCCAAATCCAAAAGTTTGTTTGAGATATTCGGTAGCAGTACCGACTCCTAGGCCTGCAGCCAATGAACCAAAAGATACCATTCTACCTATTCTACTTGAAGGTACTTTTCGTTGCTTGGCACTGTCAGATAGCTAAAAGCCATTAAAGTTGAATAGGTATAAAGCATTTAATATATATTTGGGCTACTCATGACAGTTCACGCACAAAACTAAATATAGTTACTTAACACTCTTACTTTAAGTTTTGCTTTTGGATTAGGTATTGCCATAACCTTTCCCTGACTTTTGTTAATTGTATCCCCCACAGTACCTCCATCGCCTTCATTTGCTTGATTGACTGAGTGACTGATCTCCATCTCTTTCTTTCTGTCAGCCTGTTTGACTAATTTTGCTCTGTGTTCCATATCTAGTTTCTTTAATAATTCCTTATCACTCTGTGTAAGTTTGATTTGGTACTCTGTTTTTGGAATTACTGAAGCTGTTACTTGTGCAGTATGTGGTGGTGATTGTGAGATTGTAGGAAATGAGTGCTCTATGGGAACTTTTTCAGGAAAGGAGTGTGGTTCTCTAGAAATTATTTGGGATTTTGCAGCAAGACGATGAGCTAAGACTGTTTCAGCATTAGCCCTTCGAAAGTCCACTAAAACATTTGAACAATAAATTAGCATTAACAGTGCATATAACTTAGGTACAAATTTAGTATTGTTATGAAGGCTATAATGGAAAATAAATAATTAGTTTAGTAAGTAAACAGGTTAATTACCATTAGTACCTCTTACCATTCCCCAAAGATAAGTCACCATACACTTTAAGCCCCTGAACAACAGTGTTTATTCGTTCGGCTCCATCTTTCACAATGCTTGCCATATCACCAGCTTTTACTTTTTCAGGCATCTTGACACCCCCTTTCAAACACTGATCAATCAGAGGGCGAACACTCGACGTCTTGCATATATGATTTAATGTTTCCTTTTGAAGCTTTGCTTGAGCTTCGATAATCAACTGAAGAGCTTTTAGAATACATGCTAAATCCTTACTTGTAGACATTTGAGCCGATTTTTAGACCGAAGAAGGTAAGTTGAAGTTAGAAAGCGTTAATTTAGTAGAAAGGCAGATAAATTAGGCACTTACGGTAAGTTCACCAGGGAAAATTTGAACAGGTGTTTGTTTACACCCACACATTTCCCGTATTGGATCGTTTCATTGTTTTCACTAATAGAAGGAACCAAATTATTGTTCGATTCTCTAAGAAATAGCTATTATTAGTTAGTGAGAAATTTGTAGAAAAATGGGAAATAGGAAATTTATTAATTCCAACACAACTTAGAAAGTGAGGTTAAAATTTTAAAATGTTGACGGATTGCATAAGACGTCTAAAGTAGCCGACAACCAAGAATACCTCAAAGAACTGTTTTACAAGCGATATGGCAACCCTGGTGGATTGGGTTTGTGGCCGCGCTATTAGAAACGCGAAAATAAACAAATTTTATATTCTAGGAATTTGTGGCAATATTCAGTGTCACATTTTAATAACCATGCCTTGGCTATTGTATCCTCATTGTATGTATAAGCTGTGATATCACCGTATCACTGCCACAGATTTGAGATATTTGTTTGTGTTAGTTGAAACTGAAATCTGAAATCGATAGGACAACTTCGGTTTAGGTCATCGAGATTATATCGTATGTCCAATCGATGGTTTAGATCCAAGATCCCAGGGTACAAAGCAGCATTAATTTAATTCATTGACCCTAGCGAAGCCGATATCCTTAAAAATTATTGTTTCAAAGGCAAATCTGCTTTTATCTAAAAATTAACAACGATCAGAGCAATAAAACAGATTTGTATTCTGAAAACAGTAAATTATCTGGTTTGTTTGCTTTATGACCTACCGAGATGTCTTTAATAAAAGATATGTTGTGCTGTTACGTTTTTAAGGCGTTATATTTATGTTATTATTAATTCCTCTTAAGTGAAAGCCACCACCATTGTTGCCAGTCAGATTAATCATTGGTAAGAGCCAATGAAATTCGGTTGCAATCTTGGTTGCTACTTTCGGTTGCATCTGTTTTCCGGAACACGAAAGTCAACGTCCGTCGATCATCCGTCATCCGTGTCGAAGTTCATAGAAAGAATCTCAAAATTCTCAAATAATAATATAAAGAATAATATTGATTGATAATTGGAATTTCAATTCCTTTTTTTGTGACTTTGCAAACTGTCGGTTCTAGGTCCATTTACTGTGTCCTTGTAAATGTAACCATATCACATTCTTTGATTTAATCGGCACAAGAAAATGTACGGTATATTTAATACTAAATCAAGAAAACTTAAATATTTAGAGGAAGGCGAACCACCCCCTAAAAAAATTGTCACAGAGGGCGATGCTCTTATTAAACAGCTATCTGAAAATCAGCTAAA
Source organism: Pissodes strobi (assembly GCA_016904865.1). Lineage (NCBI taxonomy): Eukaryota > Metazoa > Arthropoda > Insecta > Coleoptera > Curculionidae > Pissodes > Pissodes strobi. The sequence continues at coordinate 12,996 of JAEQML010076120.1, forward strand.
AACCAACATAACACTTGCACAGTAAGTGAAGTGATTCACCTAATCGATTAAGTTTTTTATACATTTCAATACTTTTTTTTAGAGAACTCGAGCACAGAAAAGAGTTTAGTTCATGTGAAAGATTTGTTGATATTACTGGCCATATTAGAGGTAAAATAGATTTACAAGAATTCCAGTCAAGCCTTGCTAATGTGAACGAAGTGAACAGGCTTAAGAGTAAGGGTTTAAGCAACAGAGATATTGAACTATATGAAGAGTATAAGTCAAGTTCAAACTTTTGGCTTACATATAAAAATGTAAATAAAGATGCCCTACAACAACATCTCCATGAAATACTTCAGAAGGTTAATGCCATGAGTAATTTGGATAACAAGTAAGGATGAGTAATTAGTAGATTAGTCACATTGCTAACTTAAAAAGTTGAGAAAGTGGAAAGACCACAAAGTTTTATTATTTGTTTTCTAGTGTACAAACTGCCAGCATTTCAAGACACCAGGAAGACTATCTCAATTCAC
>JAEQML010076121.1:0-13510 GCA_016904865.1 Pissodes strobi
ATATCTTCATACATTTTTAATTTTTTCTTTAAAACATTAATCATGCTTAAATGATCTCGGCTACCAAAATTCGCTTCTCTAAAAAAAATTCTAGAATACATGTATTTTCAAAAGAAAGGATTGTAACCAAACTATTAATTTTTATCGTCTTTTTTTAAATAAATAGTATATTATTTTATATGGAGGAAAAGTGACACTTTTCATGGCGCGCTCGTGTTTAACAGCCGAACGGAGTGAGGCTGGTAATAGAGAGCAAGCCATGAAAAGTGTCACTTTTCCTCCAAATAAAATATGCTGGTTTTTCTTCAAATGTCGACAAATTAGTGCAAAAACATCTTTTTAATAGTAATAATATCTAATTATTATTAAAGATAAGTGGGTTCGCAAGGCGGCTTAGACCGATGTCGGTGAATAGGCACAGGTTGTTGCTATAGTAATGTAACATAAAGCTGTCAGTGGACACTGTCAACAATAATTATTTTTTTTAAGATTGCGTCTCCGATTGCGTTTTAATTCCATATTGATAAGCAGTTATTGAGTAAGTTCGATTAAATAATAACCAATTTGTTCCTAAATTAGTAATTTTTAGAAATGCAGTCACAAATTGCGTGATAAATACAAATTGTAGTTTAATAAATCTTGAGTTGTTGACGCTTATTTTGTTGTCTGTTTGTATTGTATCTATGTTGCTATGACAACACTTTTACCTCCGCCGGCGGAAAAGTGAAAAGTAAAGCTCCGACGGAGGAAAAACGAAACTTCACGGCCGCCTACAGAGTCGAGTAATAAATAAGGATTTACTGACGTTTGAAGAAAAAATTTATTTTTTTATTCTCTCACTAGTTTCTAACAAAAATTAAATGCAGATAAATTTATCTGCATTTTCTTAATTTTTAAAGATGCATGGGAAAAGCAAATAAATTTAATTTATTTTTTTAAGCATAAACCGTTAATCGGACGGAAAAAAACCCGAGGTTATTTTTGTTAGAAACTAGAGAGATTAAGAAAATAATTTTTACTTTAAAAATAGCAGTGACGTACCGTTTTTATACCAGAATAAAAATATGTAATTTTTCGCTTTCAACACCCCGTATCTCAAAAACAAAGTATTTTTCGGTCACATGTTTGTTAACCAAACTAGGTTATTTTTTAATATTCTATTTATCCTAGAAATTAGCTGAACGTTTTTTGAAACACCATGTACAGGGTGTTCATGCGAGAATGCACATAGGCTATTTTTCTTGATTTTGGATATATACAAAAATGGATATATACATAATTTTTGGATATATACAAAAACCACGTATCCGAGTGTTTGAATGAGCCCTGTAAATTGTATTAAATTTAATATTAAATTTCAATAAAAAGTACTTACCTTAGAGTATATAGTTTCTCATATAGTCTAAGGTACTTACCGCCATTGACTATGCAAATAAATTTGCCTATCAGTGGGATTGACCTGAGGATTTGATAAAATTTCAATTAAATTTTGATTTCCTTCATATTTGCTTGCTCTAAGGTTAACTCGTGGTAGGTTTTCGCAGAAGAAGGGTTAAGACCTTGACTAAAATATTCCCAAAACAGTTGCTTCGTTTCGTTCGGTACACGAAGATAGCGCATGCGTCTTCGTGTACGGTTGTTGATTTAAATACAAGCGAGCGTACACCAGGCGTAAACCTTCCGTACGTCGCGTCTTATACGCGTCTATGACGAGAAGCTCCGTGTGCAGATAGCCTTACGCTTCCGCCGCTTGGGTTGCATAATATTAGCGCGTGCCGAAAGGAATGCGGGCAAAAAATTATAAGTTTTGCGATGTTGTCACCTTTGATACATTTTAGTACTTAAATAAAATACAGCCATATATTATAATAGTGTAAAAATGTACTCTTCGAATATAATTAATAATATGTTTTAGAAAGTAAGATTTTATTAATATTTTAACATTATTTGAAACCTATTTTTATTCTATTATGATATTTAAATGCACTAATCACTTTATTAAAATTATATCATCAAAATAACCGTACCTAATTCATAAAATTGGCAACATACAATACCTCAACACTAAAGCAAATAGGTGGATGCTCTAATTTTCATTGGCCGAGGCGCCATAATTATTAAGCCGAAGTGTTCGGTCATTGGCGTAACGTGCAGTGCATAGTATTCAAGTTTTTATAAATCGGTTGGTATCAGATCCTAATTTATTTAGTCTATTTAATTTTTCAATTGTGTGTTGGTGGGAGTAAGGATGGAACCAATAATAAATCCTTATATTCGTGGTAAAACACTTCATAGTTAAACACGCGAGGTAATTGCTAACGTTTATAAGATATGGGATGAGGAATCAGAAAAAAATGCATTTAAATTGCCACTCAAGCGAAAATGGGAAAGAGTTGCTATGTATACGGGAGTTAGCGTAGGTGCTGTGAAAAAAATCCACAGCATTATTCGTTTCCGCAATTTCTAGGAGGTTTTTAAGCTTCATATGCATTAATTTAAACACCCTCTATCTTGTATATCCAAATCGCCAACGAAAATGAAACGAAAATCAATATTAATATAAATAATTACAATAGATAAATGTGTTACTACTAATTTTATAGCACCAAGCAATATTAATAACATTATAAATACGCTTTTCTTTCTAAGGCTCTGTAACGTAGTATAGTATGTAGTAGAAAATAAGCACATTTTTCAACTATATACTGCGGTGCAGACCCGCCACGTTCTATGGGGCTCTGTACCGTAGTATAGTATGTAAATGTGCCTCCGAGATGCAGTCACTTCTTAGGGATAGTCGCCTATTTTCTGATTGCGTGCCTTGCTTAACCAGGACCTCAAGCAGACTTTCTAGGCGCTCGACACGTGACTCAACCGTCGATGTAGTAGAATGAACAAGTATATTCGAAGAACTATCGTCATTATGGTGAAATACTTCTCTATTAACCAAAGGCAGAGTAGCACTATGTCTCTCATTCGTAACTTGGATAATTTGAGACGCATTTAACTGTCTCTATCTCGTTAAAGAATTACGAGTTTTCACAGACTTTATTCTATTTGACTTACCCCCGTATGAAGGTTCGTCGCTTTTCTTTGATTCATTCATTCGTCGACGATGCGAAACCAGTGGATTTATACTTATATCTTCCAGCCGAACTATCACTATCACTACTATCCGAATCTTACAAACTTACAAACATTTAACAAACTAAATAAACACCTTAAACTTAACAGGAACATAAAATCTTAACGCTAATATTGTATATTGCTGTGTTGTTCACCCCACACCTGAGGTGTAAACTATCCGGTCTTTCTATTAACACGCACAATTAAAGTAATTTTTTGCCACCCGAGCCGACTCATCGTTCTCAGGTTTATATAGCCATTCTCCGTAGTCAGATATTTAGTCCGAGAATCGTTGCTTACATTATTCATTAAGAATACAAAATACAGACAGGTCAAAGAAATTACAGATGTAACCATTTTGACCTAAAATTATAAGTCGATTTAAAAAAAAACAACCTAATTTATTTCATAATCAAAAGCAGGTAAATTGAAAGGATTGTTGTATTGGTTTATTATTACAGTCAATGCAAAACAAAATACAATCAATTTTATAATAAACTCGTTTATTTTAACACGAATAAGCTTAACCTAAACGTTCAATCAATCAGAACCAACTTTGGTATTTAAAAATAAACAGGGGTTTATTAATATAATATTTTAATGAAAACTGGTACCTTAAATCTAAAACAAAAAAATCTAACGTTAAGTTGAAAAGTTATAAATTCTTTAAAAAATCTAACGTTAAGTTGAAAAGTTATAAATTCTTTAAAAAATCTAAGTAATACATTGGAACGCGCTTTTTCTTTTCAACAAGCCATTTTTTTGCCTGTGTTATTCTTGGTTTATATCAATTTGGTTAATGTCAATACTTTATCTTGAACTGATAATTTCCGTCTGACAAAATTCTGGTTGTTCAATGGAAGTTTCATTGAACAAAGTATTGGGATACTCTTTCTTTTAATACCCTTGTTTCAAATAATTTAACGGTCTTCGGAATATTGAGGAACAAATCCGACGTCAATTTTTTTAAATCGAAAATATCTTTAAAACATACTTCATTCACTTTATATGGCGCTCCGGTTTTCTTTGCTGATCTGATAATACTTGCATAATGATCGGCTATGTAAATTGGACTTGATCTTCTGTACTTTTTTACTGCTTTTTCTATAGTTGCATGCATACTATCACCTTCGTTTTGGCTGTGACCTGTCCTATTAAAAATCTGTTTTTATTCTGACCAGCACAATTATCTGAAAAGAATATAATGTTTAATTCGCCCTCCTGTTTTCTTATGTTTTGCAGATATTTGTAAATACTTATGTTTTCCAGATATTTGTAAATACAAGTACCTATTTCATTTGCACCTCTTTGTGCTTCTGCTTCATGCCATAAAAAACATGTTCCCTGGACCGGCAGTCTGTAACAAAATAACGATAAGGATTTCCTTCGCTTCGCTATTTCGTACTCTGTAAATAGGTTCGGCTGCTTTCGTGTCTATCTGAACATGACCGAAGGGGCGATAGGGATGCGAATGATAGCGACGCCCGAACAGGTCTTTCTATAATAGGAAAGTATTGTTCTGTCTCATTCTAGTCCACATGTATTATTTGTTTTTATCTCCGTTCGATGAAAGAAGAGAAGATAAAATTAGGTTATCTTACGCATTATTATAATCTTAATTTTGTTGTGGTAATATTTGTCCCTGTAAAATACGGAAAAAATAAGGTAAGTATTTAATAATTTTAGGAATTTGGCAATTAAAATGTTTATTTGTTAAGTTATCAAAATGTTTTGGGGTAAAAATTGTAAAATACAGTGCGACTTGTTATACGAATTATTGCAAAATTGAATATGTAGTTATATCACAACTATGAATTAGGGACATATATTTTTGTTTACATGAATACTTCCATTGTATTAATATTAGTATATAAATTGTAGAAACATAACTTCAAGGGCTCCAAAAACAAATCATAACCAATGGGTAGTACCCGTCGACTTTTTGGTGGAATATCCCGAGATGGTTACAAAATCATTTGTTGGATTGGACTCAAGACAAAATTATAAAACTTTGTGGGACCAAGCAGTAACTCAATTAAACAGTATGGGTTTTGGCACAAAAACCACTGACAAATGGATTGAAGTAAGTTTTATAATAATCCTTTCATTCCTAGTTTTTACACAGCTCTTTGATTTATTTTTAGGCTTTCAGCAAGTGGAAAAGCAAGGTCAAAGTAAGTGCTCAAAATATTAAACTCGCTATGAATAAAACAGGTGGTGGTGGGCCTTTACCTCCCTTAACACCTGTTGAAGAAAAACTAATGGGAATTATGGGTTGGACCATAGTAGAGGAAGACTGTACAAGTGAATTGGGTTTTGTAAGAATTTTAATACTAATAACCTAAGTTTACACTTTATTTATAATAATTTAATGATAATATTACCTATAACTTTAGACAGACACTGCAGTGCAGGTGCAGAACAGTGAATCATTTGTCCCTTCTAGGGATGCTTGGAACAGGATATTTTTAATAACAGGTACAACCTGTTCCAGTTTCGAAAAGTACCTGTTTCAAAAAAACTGTTCCAGTTCCAAAACTTAAATAATTCTACTTTCTGTTTCTACCTGTTTCGACAATTGTATTGGACCATGATGTGTTCGTTATCCCAGGACGGCCGCGATTGCAGCAATCCAGTGTTGCCGATTGTCACATAATTATCAGATTTTAACATAATTTTGCAAGCATTCTGATAAAAAAATTGTATATTACATAAGAATATGGCGAATCAGAAGGGATATATTTTGCTTGATCGGCCATTTTCAGGGTTTAACATAATTTACATCAAAATCTGATAATTTTGGCTTACCCATCACATAATTTCATTTCATGCCATCGGCAACAGTAGATCCAAGTGGCGCGTTAAAGAGCTAGCCAATAGAATTGAATATTGAATATATTAATAAGTACAAATACTACAATTACAATTGAATAATTGTTAGAGAAGATGTAAGATTCGATTGTCACACTGTCGACTCCAGTTCGTAAATACAAGCAGAATAGTTGGTCACGCAACACCAAAAGTCTCGAATTAGACTGCTAAATTGACCATTCTCAGCGATGCCCCACTAGCTCAGCTTAGAAGGAGCCCATTAAATTGACCCTTCTTTCTCAGCAATTCCATAATAGCTCAGCTTAGAAGTAACCTGCTAAATTGAACCTATAAAACCAAAGCAAATTAATTAGTAACTTGAAACAGTTAGTTTCAAGCTTCACGAAGCTGACAGTTACAGAAGTTACAATTAAATTACTAATTTACAGCTCCATTATTTTTAAAAAGTAAAAACTCTAATTTAACATGCCAAAAAAATCTAAATAATTATTAAAACATTATATATAATGAGCCGCTCAAAACTAAAAGCATAACTTGGTATTTGATAAAGTATTGACAAGAGACTTTGAGTCCCCTGAAAGGCAAGAATAACCTAGTATATAGAGCTCGATATACAGAGGAGCCCTTCCGAGACATAATAATTGACCTATTTGTTTCACGAGCTTCTAGCAGCAAAAATTTTAAGAAAAGTAAGCTAAACAGACTACAGACCAACTCTTGAACAAACATCAGCAGGCCATGCTAGGGTCACTAAAGTCATAAAAATAAACTTGTAAGAATATTCAGGAAGGTCTTTCAAAACTGATCACTAAAAAAATACTAACAAAGGGAATTTAGCTTGTTATGATTTACCTTCTCAGCAATGAAGGGTCACACAAAATAACGTGGTTGTCCTGTCCAGATTTCCCAAAAATCCAATCTGGTCAGAATTTCTTCCTGATGATAATTTATCCCATCAACTGGTCACTCACTATTATATTATATGCATGTAGCTATGCTATGCTATCACACAGGCGGCCTTACGTTGTCTCTTATATTTATAATATTCTTATTCACTGAACCTGAACAAAAAACAACTTCAACTTTAATAATTTATGCTGGATCAAAGACAAGACAAGGCTGGTTTAATTGCATAGTATGCATTAAATAGCTAAAATAATATTATTAGCAGCAATGAAATTAAGATTGCGTGGCTATTGTCCCGTGATTCCGGACATTAGAAGCACAAAATATCCTAATACTTTGTGATTAGAAGTAGTAAATATAAAATATGTGAAGCTTTAAAAATCACTCACAGAAACAACTGTGAGATCGTAACCGCAACGACTTAAAATTTAAAACTGTTCACTCAGTTCACTGTTCCACAGCACATATGTGCCGTGACTGTTCCATCGGAACAGGAGCCGTGACACGGTGAAGTGACCGTTGAGCCCTGACTGTTCCATCGGAACAGGAAAGCCGTTCAACATGTACCTGTTCCAACCTGTTCCAAATGAAAACCTGTTTCGGAAAAAACAGATCCTGTTCCAAAGCAGACTCCCTAGTCCCTTCTATTCAACTGCCACAAATGCCTGAGCTTACCTTTTTTACAAATACTCAAAAAAATTCAAGTTGTAGTATTCCTACCAGTTCTTTTACATCTCCTATAATCTTGAAGGAAATGGAAAACAAAAATGTTCCAACCATTACTGATATTTATGCCACTCCCTCAACATCATCATCCGCCATTTTTCAAGAAACTGAAAAAAATCAAATTTCTTTCGACAATAGCAATCAAAAGAGAAAATTGATAAAAAATTTCTCGAATATAACCAAATTAAAAAAAAAATTTAAGGGACCCAATAGAAAGGGTTATCTCGTACCCTATTACGAATGCACAAAGAGAATATGGGGTTTTTAAGGATATTAGTGCAAATATTTCTAGAATAGCAGACGCTCAAGAGGCATTTATCAAAAAAGTCAATTTTTGTTCAAGATGCTCTCCAGAAAGTTAAGATAATCTAATAATTTCAATTTTTTTTTCTCAACTTAAAATGTCGAGTTGAATTTATTTATACCAAAAAGTATGTTCCTTTTCTAAATATATTTTAATTAATAATTCTTATTTTTGATATTAGTTTAATAAATTTTGTGGTTAAAACTTTTAGTTAAGAAAAGTATGAACGTCAAAGTGTTTATATTTTTTATGCTTATTTTTGTTAATGTAAAGTTTTCAAAACTTTTAGTTAAAAAAATAATAAGTACCAAACCCAAAGTGTTTATATTTTTATATATTAAATAGTTATTTTTGTTATTAATTTATTAAATTTTGTAGTTAAAACTTGTAGATAATAAAAGTATAATCGCCAAAGTTTTATTTTCTTCCATTGGCAACATAGATATTTATTAAATAAATGTTAAACTTGCATTTTTATTAATTTTTGGATTAGATGCTTGCCATGCTTTATTAAAAATTTTGAATTTTTGTTTGTTTGTTGTTTTGAAAGGCTTTTACAAAATGGTAAAATTTTGAAGAATTTACTCTTTACGTAACTTTTTATTCTTTAAAAATGGGGTAATTACTTAATACTAGGTAGAGGTTTGTAAAAAATATGCAATAATAATTATTCTTCACAAAGACATATATTAATTTTAAATTACAATACATAAATATAATTATACATTGATGAAATATCCATTTACAACATTCATTCTTGTTTGTCTGCCTTCATTTAATGTTGGATTGTTGTCATTCTGCCCATTAATGTTTTCCTCTCTTAAATTCATATCTAACTCAAATTTATAATGACACCAACTTTTTCTGGACTGTATCTCAGTTTTCTCTCCCCTAAAAGGCACCTAAAAACCATTTTTAGGCGTCCATTGCAGCGTTCGATTATACTCCTTGTGATTTTGTGGGCATGGTTGCAACGTGCCTCAGGAGTGTTTGGTTCGGGATTATCAAAAGGTGTTAGAAGCCAAGGTTCCAATGGATATCCTGAATCCCCAAGTAACCATTGATTTCTTTTGCCTAAAAGGGAGTTTACATTAGGTGCAATGTAATCTGAAAAATTGCAGGCAAATTATAACACGCGCAAATAATTTTATAGCGTCGCCGTTTACACGAAGACGCAATTATTTATGCAAACATTTTGACAAGCAGTTGTGCCAGTGATGCAGAATGACATTAATCAGATGATTTCTATTTACATTTCCAAAAAAAGGTTAGTTTACCTATTGCACATTACATTCTTCTAAGACATACTCCCAAAACTAAAAACACACTACAGATTAATAAAGAAAATACCAAATATCTTGAATTTTAAGAGGACACGATGACGGATGACACGACGGGTATTTTTTATTTATTTTTATGTTGGGAACTGTCATTTTAACCAAAAATGGCATGCAACGTGCAATATAATTAGCGCGTGTTCTAATTTGACACCATGCAAAGAAATTGGCATCAGCTGTTTGCAAAGTTGAAAACGCACATGCTTACGGGCAAATTTTAATTGCATGGCATGTGCAATTTTGTAATGTCAACAGGCTTTGAAAAAAAAAACTAAATCCTATGAACTTATGACATTTTTTACCTACCTCTGATATAGTCTCCATTCAAGGTGTGCTTTACTTGTGAAGCTCTCCAAATAAAAGCGTCATTTACAGATCCTGGAAACCGTGCATTAATATTAAAGATTTGCAAATCATAACTGCAAACAATTTGCACATTTTTTGAGTGATATCCCTTGCGATTCACGTAATTGTATTCTTCACGTGGTGGTTTCAAAATTGCTATATGTGTGCAATCAATGCAACCAATTACACCTGGAAAACCTGCTTTTTCCATAAACCCTCTTTTTATAGTATTTCTGGACTGTTCGTCAAATGGAAATTTAATCCATTCTTGTCCCATAAATGTCACAATGCAGTTAGCAACCTTTTCAATGCAACGACTTCCTGTTTGCTGACTTGAGGACAGTAAAAACTCTTCTCCAATACCTGAAATCAAATAAAAGTTATCATAAAATAAGTACCCCCACACAATATGTAAAAAACACAATATAACAAGCCCTAAAAACTACGTCCTAGTTTAATTAAATGTGCACCTACCTCTTTGATAATTGCCAATTACCAAAAACCGTACACTGATTAAAATTCGCATTTGGCGTTGTTCTTTCTTCCAGGACCATGTGGGGAGTTGACTGGATAAATAAATAAGCATCTAAGTCTTTATTTAGCCGAAAAACATCAATAAAACGTCTGTCGGGGAGACCAAATGGATCACTTTCATCTCGCAATGCCCTTTTTAATAATCTATTCTGGTGTATCCTTTCAATGTTTTCGACTTCGTTTATTAGAAATCTTTGTACTGGTAACATTTTTAACGACAACTATTAACACTAACTCTACGAAAAGAACAAACTAACTATTAATCTAAGTCTATTTTGGCAAAATCAGAAAAGAAAACTAAATAATTCAACGCTTCAATTCACTTTGCAACGAAAGAAAGAATAATAATTAAGTCAGGTTAAGGTTAACTGAATCTCTTCTTCTTTATTTAATTCATGGCTTTAGTCAAATTTCTGTACGTTTTCGAAACTGCTAGTAGTATTTTCTTTATCCGAGTGACAAATACGAAACTTTGCGAACTATTGCCGAGTCCATAAAGATTCGCTTATAGGGTACCGCTAATAAATAATAGCGATCCTTATCGCTTGCTTATTCTTTATCTCTTTTCTTAAAATACAAGATACAGAGTGCCAGTCCTGGTGACTTTTGATGTCATATAAAGTAAAGTTCAACACATTTAATTTCGAGACATAAAAGAAAGATGAAGCATCTCTAACTGGACACGGAAGAACCGCCTGAAGATCGAAAACGATTACTTTAGCATATTCTTCAGTATTAATGTCATGCTCTTTTTCCTTACGACTCAAGTCTTTTTCTGTTATGTGCAATTCATACTTCTCTATGAACGATAGTTTTTCCTCCTCAGTACAATTTTTAAATTGCAAGCAGAGCTCGCACTGACCCTTTTTCGGAACATAAAAGGCTATGTTAAATAATTCTTCTTCAAAGATTTTTCTGTACATGTGATAATTACACACAGGTGACTTTTTCTCTTCACATAGTTTCAGATAGTCACGATGCAAGTCTGCAAGAGTTTTACTCCCCTCAATATATTCTTTGGAAGTAGTTGCTCTGCAGTAGTGACTATCTATTCGTGGTATTGATTTTATGTGTTCCCTAATTTCATTTTTTATTGCTTGATCAACCTGGTAATGATTACAGTGTTTGCCTCGCTTATCAACTTCCACAATTTTGCCACTCTCACAAACCTTTTGCGTTTTTACAATGGTCTGAATGACTCTGTTGTTGATAGCAAAGTTTGCCATAAAAAAAAACCTTGCAAACACGTATATTTTTGTCATCTACAATAAAGTAATAGGCATTGTTAGGCTTTCTTGGACAAGCAACATTACTGTACTTATATCTAGGGTTGACTGTTTGCATATTCGATGAAATATACTGTCTTTGTTTCTTTAAATCTTTCAGGCCCCAGTATTCATTGAAAATTTTCAATCGTATTTCATTACTAATTTTTTCGAAACATTTTAATTTGCACTTTTCTCCACAAGGAGGTTGCAGCGTTCTTTGGAGACGTTCTGTTTTTACTAATTTTTGGTGCCACCATCATTTTGAGTACTTAAACCAATGTAACTCTCGCCATTATTTCTTAATTTCGTGTTAAAAAATTTTTGCCATGCCTGAGGGTTTCTACTTCTTTTTTTGCCTTTTGTTCTGTGAAAGACTTATCTACTACTTTTCTTTTTTTTTACTTACATTTTCTTCAGCTGATTCTTCATTTTCCGATAATGACTCATGATAGGGTGGATCCTTAATGCTGTCATCAGAGTCAAAGGGTTCTGAATCTGATGAAGATGACGTGCTACTTCCTGAACAACTGGACCTGCTGCAAGTCTTTGATGTGGAAGAAGAACCATCAGCAGGCGAAGATGCTGAACGTTTTTCACTTCTCTTAGATAATGAAACGTTACTTCCCACGTTATTAGCTAAAAAATATAATTATTTAAACGAAATAAAATAAATAATAAACCTAAATTTAGTTATTAATCTAGTTCCTTCCACGACAGGTAATTCATCAGAATGTATAGCATCTTGTTCTTTTCCCAATTTTGAACTTGTAACACTGTTTGGGCTTTTTGTTTCAGCTTCTATGTTTTGAAAATTTCCTTCTATAGCTTTTGATGCTTCTGTGACGCATTCAAGCCTGGTACTGTTTACATCAACTTGGGACCACTCGAGAACTTTATTTTGTTCATCATTCGCTAAAATGTCAGGCAAAATTACATTCATCGACAAAGTAACAGCAGGTAGCAGAAAATAAAGCACACCTCTTTAGCCCCTTCTTTACATTATTAGCATTTTTAACTTTAACAGAAGCTCTTTAAAGGGCAATTTAATTTTAAAAGTGCAAGCAAATTATATAATAAAAAGTATCCCTAAAATTTAGATTTACCTGTAACTGTATGTCCATTTGCATCAGGCACCTTTTCAGACTGCAATGCACTTGTTTCTATTTCCTTCACTATACCTGGAGTGTCTTCGAAGCATTCAGTAATAATAATGTGGGCATTAGTTTGAACCTTGTCAAGATCTTCATCTTGTGTTTTACCCGATGTTAAAGTTTTGGCCATAATGCGTGTATTAGGTTTTTTTCACCTAAATTACTTGCACTGGACATCTCCCAATAAGCGAATATTTTTAGCGTTCGTTTCTTGTAAGACATTAACCGGAATGTACCACTTTTAGTAATATTGTGCTAAAAATGTGATTCGTTATAACAAAAAACTTAAATAGCTGCAAAAGTATTAAATCCCGAATTTTAAAATATTTTTTAAGAAAACCGTTATATGTCTTAATAAAACACTAAAAGTATTGAATATTTACCAAGAAAAAAGATACATTTCAAAATAAAACAGACCATACAATAAACTATTTTAAAAATTTGGTTCTAAAGCGTTATAAAGCAAAATAAAGCAGTTTTCTTCTAAAAGCTTATGAGCTATTTGTTTCCTGTTTTGCAAGTATAAGGATACAAAATTAAAAGTTCCTTTATTCTTTTAAAAGATAAAAATAATTATTATTTCATTTCAAAAGAAAAGCGTTGCATTTTGGGATTTACCTGTGTTCTTGCAAATTAAATACGTACCTTTAAATAAGAAATGCACTAAACTGAAATGTAACTCTATTCAAACAAACATTCGACGTGACTTGCGGAACAGCTCTAGACAAACTAAAATGTAGTAGTGCTCTTGAAAATACTCTAATGACCGGTTGCGCCGACTTACTAGTTAAGCGAACTTAGTTAAGGTTGACTTAAATCATAAGCGTTTCTTTAAATTTTACCCCTTGCACCGTTGTCTACTTAGCTGAGTTTTATTTAAATCTGTCAACGCTGTATAATTTTACGTTTCTGTCAAAATTCTAACCTTAAACCTCATAAATTTGTTTTTCACAAAATGTTCTCTATATTTTTTTGTCTTAT
>JAEQML010076122.1:0-13509 GCA_016904865.1 Pissodes strobi
TTATACACAAGGCCAGGTCGGATGTTCTTAAGGTTTGTGGATCGGCTTCCCAATATCTATTTGTTAGCTTCCTAAGAATGTTGTTTCGAGCGCTTCCTTTGGCCTTTGTACTTATGCAGTGCTGTTTGAAACTTAGTGTACGGCCTAGGTATTTTGGTGTTTGGAAATATTGCAACTGGGTTCCACGCCAAACAATATTCAACTCTCTCCTTGCCTGTTTGTTGTTGAGATGAAAAGCAAAGACCTACGTCTTGCTATTGATCTGAGATGATTGGAGTCGTAGTAAGCAGACAGTTCCTTCAAAGCCTCTGACAATTTGGCCTCCACCTCCTCAAAGCTTTTGTCCCGAGCAGCCACGGCCGTGTCGTCCGCATAGATGAACCTTCTGGTACCATCCGACGTAGGTTGGTCATTGGTATATATATTATATAGTGCCGGTGCCAGCACACTTCCCTGAAGCAGTCCGTTTTTCTGGTTTCTCCACCTGCTGTTTTTCTTCATCAGAGTGGCATGAAACCGTCTATTCTGGAGCAAAGTACCAATCATCCCTGTCAGGTGGAAGTCTCATGTTATTTGATACACTTTCGTCAGCAGCTTTCTGTGATTTACTGTATCATATGCTGCTGTGAGGTCAGTAAATGATTTGTCTTTTCTCCAAGCCATCCTCGATAAATTGAGTTAGGTTTAGTATCTCTCTGCAGCAGGACTTGCCTGGTCGGAAACCGGCCTGTAGTGGGATAAGTTTCTCCTGTAGTGCAGCATTTATCCTATTAAGAATCAGCCTCTCGAACATCTTATAGAGATGGCACAGCAGCGAAACAGGCCTGTAACTTTTTGGATCGTTGAAGTATTTTCCTGGTTTGAGCAACGCAATTACTCTTGCTTTTCTCCACATTTTTGGTATTCTAAGGCTAGTGTTACAAGTATTAAATAATTCCAGCAGCCACTGCAACATTGTCTCGCCAAAATTCTTGATCTGCTCAGTCCTCAAGTCGTCGATACCAGGTGCTTTAATAATCTTCATGTCACAATCACAAGTGAGGAGCTTTTGATTAAAAATGGCGGAACAAGGCATGACAGATAATAGTGACGCTAAATCCAAAAGTTACTTTGGGTGTCATAAATTTAGAGTTTTTGGCTATTTAGTGTGTATAAAATGTGGAAAAGGGTTTCATAAATCATCGATTAATCGTGTTTCATAGATGGAACACGATTAATCTGCTGCCAATCTGGCGATGAAGACCTAACCTCAAATAGTGCTGAACTAACAAGTAAGAATAAGCATCTTGAGGAAAATAAGGAGGTTTTGCAGGGTAAACTAGAAGAGGAAAAATGCTCACTTAAGAAAAAAGCGGGAAAAAAGATAAAAACAATAAACAAACACCTCTTTCCCCTCCAGAGTCCAGTTCCGCGGAACCATGTTTGGTAAACAATCTTGGTTCCCAAAGTGTTCTTCATAAATGAAGAAGAATTAGCGACAGAAAAGGAATCTGTGTTACCGATAGCTGCCAACCTGTCAAACCCAGATGTTTCTGTCCGACGCAAATACCAAATGAGGATGCGACCTCAAATATAACGACGATGGTAATGAGGACAACTTTAATAAAAACCTAGGCAACAATGAGAACCAATCAGCATGGATTGTCGTCAACAACAAAAAAGGCAAACGTCCACCTCCAAAAAGAGGCTTGTTGGAAGAGGATGCCGCGGCCGGACTGGTTGTGGCGGGAAGCTACCGCTGGCTATTTGTAAGCGGTTTCGATCCTGGCACCAATGCAGACGGTATTTTAAACTACCTAAAGAAGAAAAATATTACCCAAAAGTGTACTTGTGATAAGATGCACACAAAAAAGATGCACTAAGAGGCTCCTTTAGGTTGGGTTTCCCAGCCTCTCTTGAAGGGATTATAAACTCAGGTGAAATGTGGCCAGTTGGAATCTACATAAACCATTTTATGAATCTCCAGAGCCGACGGGTAGCCCGGCCAGCAAGTCCCTTGCAGCCATCCAAGGTTTAAATGAATCCGAGAAAGGGTATGTTTCAGTGGGATCAACAGAGCAACCTTACGGTCTTAGAGTTCTTCATATTAACATCCGACCTTTGAGGAATAAAATAGAAGAAGTTGAAGCATTCTTAACTTCCATTGACACTAAATACTATAATGCTCTCTGTTTGATTTATCAGTTTTTCTGGGTCTGTTGCCTATTGCACTGATGTTTACGATCCTCTTCTCTCTGATCACAGTGCACTCGACATCTTAGTGCAACTAAACCGCGAAAGGGGGGATCCTGTCTTAGTGCGATACAGACCAATGACAAAAAGGGGAATGAACAAACTTTACAGGTTCTTGGAGGGTCAGACTTGGAATTTCTCTGCAGTGGAGCCTCGTCCAGCTGGTGGTTCTTTTGATGGCTTTGTTCATCTTTTGGAGAACGAGATCAAGAGAGTATTTTCTGAAATTGTACGTAAAAGTACCCACAAAAACGGAATGGTATCGTTTGGCGATGCTTGTAGGAATATGAGAGAAACACTGAGATTTATTCATGAACTTCATTCAAACAGGCCTTCATCACAGCTCAGTGATCAGCTCAAATCATATAGGAAAAGGTATAAACTATGTCTTAAAAATGCAAAAAAGGCAGCTTCCACAAACCATATAGTAAATGCAAATGTGGTGCGAACCTCTTGGGAGGTAATAAATTCATATAGAGACACTGATGGGACTCCTTCTCTTGTAGAACCATATCCAGATGCAGATGATTTTAATAAATTTTTTGCAGGTGTGGCCGAACAGGTTTTGGCAGCTGAGTCTACTGCACCGGAGCCTTATGGTTCATTTTTGAGGTGTCCGGTGCAGAATGGTTTGGGTTTTTCTTTTAAGGAGGTAAGTCCAATACAGGTGAGAGATACCATTAATGCTCTTAAAAACAAACCCAGTAAGGATGTTTATGGTATGAGTGCTACTATGGTGAAACAACTCAAAGATCAGCTGATATCACCCCTTACTCAGTTGATAAATTCCAGCATAAGATCTGGTGTCTTTCCTAGTTGTCTCAAGCTGTCTAAAGTCATACCTATCTACAAAAAGGGAGCAAGGGATGATCCCAACAACTATCGACCCATATCACTAGTCCCTGTTTTCTCAAAAGTATTTGAGCACATACTGAAGGAACAACTGTGTCGGTATTTTGAGGGAAATGGCTTGTTCACCGACTGTCAGCTGGTTTCAGGGCAGGTCGTTCCACTACCCGGGCTGTGTTGGATATGCTAGAATATATGGTTGGGCTTTTGAAGGGGAACATTATGTCACTGCGACATTTTGCGACCTCTCTAAGGCCTTTGACTGTGTATCTCATCCAATTTTCTTGGATAAGTTGGCGTACTATGGTATTGATCAGATCAACGTTGAGCTTTTGCGTAGCTATCTGGCTGGGCGAGGGCAGCAGACTTTGTACAATGACCATCTATCCTCCTATGCACCAATAAACCATGGAGTGCCACAAGGATCAATATTGGGTCCTCTCCTATTCCTAATGTATATCAATGATATCTTTAGGGCTTACTTAGGTGCAAATCTTTGGTTATTTGCCGATGACACAACAGTGGCAATGGATGGTGGGAACTTGCAGGGTTTGCTGGGCTCGATTAGTACAGTGGTGGGGAGTCTTGGTGGATGGTTTGAGGCGAATCGCTTGGCCCTGAATAATAGCAAAACGGTGAGCATGGTCTTTGGTTTAAGGGCAATTCCGGATGAAAATCCTGCCGAGGTAAAATTTCTGGGGGGTACATCTTGACCCAAGCTTAAAGTTTGAGAGGCATGTTGACGCAGTGACTACCAGGTTGTCCAGACACATATTCCTACTAAGGATTCTAGTGAAGGTTCTCCCGCCGCCAGTGTTGGTTCAGTCGTTCCATGGGATTTTCCAGTCGGTGGACACTTATGCTATTTTGACATGGGGACACTCTGTTCATTCGGCACGTGTCTTTGCTCTGCAGCGAAGGTCGGTACGCATCATTGCTGGGCTAAGCAAACATGCATAGACCTAAGAATATTAACGGTACCATGCAGGTATATATTTGAATGTATTCTCTATGCTCACACTAATCCTAATCGATATGCTAGAAACAACGAATATCACGATTATTATACTAGGCAGGGAGATAGCGTTCGAATTGAGTATCTTAGATTAAATAGAACCCGGTTCTCCATTAACTAGTATGCCCTAGTGTTGTATAATAGGGTACCAAATGACATTAAGATCTTACCATTGACTAGGTTTAGAAATAAAATAAAACTGTATCTGTTAAACAAAGCCTTTTATAGTGTTAGTGAATTTTTATTAGAAGGTGACTTGAATGTTTAATTTATGGTTACTGTGCAAAACTCTGTAAGTTCATTTATTAATTTTGTGTTGGATTTTAAGAATATTTTTTGCTTGTTGACGAGAGGAATGTTATTTACTGTATCAATAACTTGAATAAATTTTGAATTTGAATTGGATTTGAAAATGTCATTCATCGCCGTATTGAGCTCGTCTCGTCTGTGTGGATCAGCAGTTATTTCGGTGAAACTTTCTTTTGGCTTCTTTAGGTTCCTACTGAGATTTTTAAGTAGTTTCCAAGTCCTTCTGCTATTTGTTTTCATATCAAGGTTTTCCATCAAGTTACGCCACTTTAGCGTTCTACCCTCGGCGATGGACAGCATGAGATCCTCACCTGCTTCAATTGTGTCTTCAGCGAAAGGGTCCTTCTCCAACAGTTTCTGGTAACAGTTGTGAGATCTGCTCCGTTGCCATCGGTTTCCCTATATCCCCATGCGGTGCTTTTGCAGTTGAAATCACCAAGGATGAAGTTTGCGATCTGGTATTTAAAGTTTGCAGGTTTATGGAAGGCGAATGGGACGTTAGGTGGCTTATAAATTGAGGTCACGCAATACTGCGCCGTTTCAACAGTGAGTGCCTCAATATCATCCGTATCCGTTAGGGAGGCTCACATGATGTTGGTACCTGGCCGAGCAAAGACCGCGCTTCCGTATTGATTATGGGATCTCTCCAGAATCAGCTCCATTCCCACCACCCCACCCTGGGCGTGTATCTGTTATTGCCTCTGTAAGCTTCCTGAGCAAGGAGGACATCGCATGCATACTCCTCACATATTTCTACCAATAGAACTTCCTTATCTCTAGTTATTCCCTCTTTGTTAATTGAGATCGTCACCAGAGGCCTTGAAAAAGACCGGTTTGGTGTGTTGGTTCTGGTTCTGGTTCTAGTCATCTTGTCTAAGCCGATGTTTGAAGGATTAGCCGTTGAAAGATCAACGTGTTCAGGGGTGCGCCCGACTGTGTATAGTATACGCGGTATTCACAGTCTTCGCTATACAATACTATATTATAGTACATGTTTGTCTTATATACAGAGTGACACGCTCATACAAAAATATCAAAAATTTTTGAAAACAAATGAAAATATCGAAAAACGCTAAAAATTGTTTTTTTTTAAATTTTGTCAAAGATCCCTTTGAAAACTAAGAAAAAATTTATTGAGGATGCTCCATTTAAAAAACATAAGCTATTATTTTTTGGGGTTTTACGATGTCTGTTGCTTATCTAGAAAAAAATCCTATAACTTCCGTATTTAATTTTTTTTCCTATTTCCAAAACTAATTATTCCTCGTACCGCTATACAGCACATGGTGTGTGGCAATACAGCGTTTTTCAATTCTAATTAATTAAATTTCGACGTATGTGCCCCACAAATTTAATTTTTTTATAAAGACCTGCGTTTAAATAATGGGGAATCCTCAGTTAATCTCGTAAAATAATTACGAGGGCACACGATGTCTTTAAACGAGACATTTATAGAGCGCTCCGGTTTATGTAGAGTCTACATAACCGGAGGCGCCATAGAGCTATATTAATGTTTAATATCCATATCCCGAGCCAAACTAATGAACAAAAATTTAATATTTGCTACAGTTCTACGGCAAAGATTAACTTGCTAATGCATCTTCATCTCTAATTAGGAGGTATTGCGAAACTCTCACTTTTCCTATTTTCTCTAAAATAACAGAGGTGGAGGTCATAATAAAAAATTCAACGGCCCAATCAAAATAGCCTATTTTTTTCCCTGTCTGATTACTGAGTGAAAATTTCGTGTTTTCATTAGAATTAAGAATTGAGCCGAATAATTTATATTATTTAGTCCCGTGGTTCAACGCAACGCGTTCACAGCAAAAGGCCAGAGAAGGGCTAAGCCCTTTAACTCAAACTAAATTATCACGTTATCAACAGTGAATATATCTAGTTTGAATGCAAGGTATTTGTAGACAAAATATCGAATGTTATAAACACATAAGTTGGTGAATAAACTAAAAGTACTTTAAATCAAACAGAAATTAGATACAAATGAAAAACCTCGTTATACTAAACACCCAGTAATAATTCTGCAGTGTTGCCAAATTATCTGGAAATACCGAAATATACGTAAAAGTATACATATTTTTGATGCTGCTTGTAATATGAATTTTGGAATTTAGGTAAATAGTCAAGTAGTTGCCGAAAATGCAGCTTTCGTTTTAAGCTTAAGTGATGCAAACTCTTTTATTTCAAATATTTTTCACATTTGCCAGAATCTCCTTTAAATTATCTCTTCAACGAGGCGTCACAAGCTGACATTTGCGTCACAAATGACGCTTCAGGAGCGTTTTCAAGCAATTCAATATGGCCGCTCTATGACGTCAAACGCAATATATTTAATAATTTTGTTGTTTTAAATATTTATATAATTCCAAGCGGGTTATTTATTTGCAATTTTTCGCAAGATGTTTAAGATGTCACAGAGTAGCCATGTTGTTTTTTTTTTAATTGCCCCTGAAGCTCCATTTTTAGAACAATTGTAGGCTTGTGACCACTCGTTGGAAATGATATTTAAAGGAGAATAATTCGATTGTACGGGGTACTTTTTAAAATAATAAATAGTTGGTGTCACTCGATATCGATTATTTTTGCAATATTCGCATAGTTGAGTAGTATTGAAGCAATAATAATGTAAAAAGAATGTGTACAAATATCTTAATAATTCGACATATAATCATAGTTGCTTTACGTTGGCCAACCGGTGCGCAAAACAAACCTGAATTATTTATATACGCTTTATTATCTTCAATTTTTTTTCCAGAAGAATTTTCGACAGCTACCCGAGGGACGTCTAAAACAAAATTGATTTTAACTTTTAATCCCGAACTCGGAGACAAGGAAATAGTACATATTTTATCTTCGAACAAAATGGCGTGGGACAGCCGTCGGATTTTATCTCGTCGCGTTGCTGCAGTCGACGCCATTTCGCGGAGGTGAAATGAAATAATGTTGCCTGGGTAACAGCGTTTATTTTGCACTATTTTCGGTAAGTGGTCTCTGTGTAATTTAGTTTTAAAGTTAACGTTGTTTTGCTAAAATAATGTCCTAAGCGAAGAACTACGGTATATTTTAGGGGACGAAATAGTTGAAAAAAATTGCAACTATTATAGGAGAGAAAATCGAAATAAAACTAAAATCTATGAATAAAAAAGTGGCACACATATAAACTAAAGGGACATCCATTTGTCAAATTTGCCATTTTTTTAATTAAAAAAAAAACGAAAACACTGCTTTTTGCACAAATTCACAAGGATTAGCTAAATTTTTAATTTTCTAGCTCATTTTTCATTTGTATCCTTTTTATCTTTTTTTACACTGTATTGTTAATAACATAACTTAGTTTAAATACGCTCAAAATGAAATGTAAATTTTGATAAAAAAGCAGGGTTTTCGATTTTTTTTTTGAAACTGTCTAAGCATTTGTTTTTGTTTTCCGGCAAACAAAACTTGGTATACGACTTTCAGATGCGATTTAAACCCATCCCATTGAATGCTGATTTTATGATTATGATTATGATGTCGAGAATAGAAATTAATATCCGCCTCTCAGTAAATGTGAATCTGACATAATTAAAGTAAAATAGTAGGGAGAGCGGCAGTGGTGGAGACTTGAACCTTAAGCTCTTAAGCACTACGTCTTACACATGTAATATCATTGTTGAAACAAAGGAGCTCACAAATTTTGTTTGTGTGTGCTTGAAAACTTCAACAATGAAAGCTTAATATTATGAAATACAAAGTATTTTCGCATAGTATGGCGAAAACTACTACTTCTGCAATGAAAAGGCGTGCGGAAAAGTGTACTTTTCAGCACGATCGTGAAAAAAAATGTTTTATTCAAAAGTTGTAGTATTTTTCGTATATCGCTCCTCGGATAAAACAAATACACTTGTGTTTTTTTTTTCAAGTGAACTTCTTTAGCACGGATGTGATTTGAGACTCGATGAAACGAAAAAGCGACAGTAAAAAGTGATTTATAGAATGAGATAGAACACGGTTATACAGTTGTTACATATTTGTTAAAAGTAAAAAGTAGTTCTCGTCCGATCGCTAAAGTTAAGCAACGTCGGGCGCTGTTAGTACTTGGATGGGTGACCGTTTGGGAACACCACGTCCTGTTGCCATTTTTGACAAGGGTTGTATTATAATTAGAAGAAAAAATAGACTGGAAGAAATAAATATAATATTCTATATATAAATAAATATAAGCATGTAATTAGCATATATCATTGTCGTTAAATTTCGAAAAATTAATGTATAGCTCAGGGGTGTACGTCTTGTGCATACGAGCCTGGCTAGCCTGAGCTGCCCTAGCCGAAGCACTTCATGTTTCTACTAATCGTTGATGTGCTTCTTAAACTACTCTTCTCTTTCCTATCGGGCACTCTGACCTTTTTCTTCCTAATTAGGAGTGGTAGAGAAACTTTTTCTCGACCGAGGCAGCACCACCCCATGTCCCACTAAAAGGATTGGTTATGGTTATAATCTTCCCAGATGTTTCCAGTCCTGGGGCATGACGCGGTTTTCCTCCTTCTTCCTTACACATCTTAAAAATACTGATACTGATGATATAATGATGATGGATTCACCCAATACAAAATATTCCGGAGGTTTTCCTCCCATTCGGATCACTGGGTGGAGGGTGTATGGGGTGGATTCAGATCGAAGAAACACGACTTAAGAATTGATTTCAGCAACATCAGAGGTCTTAATGCCAACATTAATTCTGTTCATCACCATCTCCAGACAGAAAAACCTAGTAGTTTGAGATTAACGGAAACCCAAGTCAGCTCGTCTACGGACACTGTCCATATGCTTTGCCCCAATTACGAACTTCACACCAAGTTCCAAATTAAACGAGGTGTTAGCGCTTACGTCCGCAGTAACTTCTTATGTCACCAAGAAGAGAGTTTGGAATCGGCAAATTTTGATGTTCTTTAGCTCAAGCTGTCACTAAAGGATGCTACTAAATTTATGTGCATCCTTTATCTTTCTCCAAATTAACTCAATTATAAACAACTCTTCTCCTATCTCTCACTAACGTTCGACAAACTTCAAACTACCCACCCAGATGCTGAAATAACATTCGTGGGGGACTTTAATGTTCACAACATCCCTTGGCTAAAGGTTTCTTCCCGAACGGATGATATGGGCAGAGATGCTGAGGCTCTTGCAATCACCTGCGGCCTGGCTCAACTTGTGGACGAGCCAACACGGATAACGGACGTTGTAAACCATCAGGCTTACTTACCGGATTTGTTCCTAACAACATTCCCAAACTCTTATAGGATAAACATTACATCACCACTCGGTAACTCTGATCACAGGCTTATATCAGCTTTGTCCACCTGTCCAACTCCACCTTCCTCTAAAGCGTATCCTCGTAAAGTGTGGCATTATAAACATGCAAACTGGAGTGAACTTCGTGACTTTTTCTTGTTATTCCCTTGGAGGGACGTCTGTTTTAAATCCAGCGATCCATCTGTAATTGCTGAATCCATTACAGAGGTCATTCTCATTGGGATGGAGACTTCAATACCTTTCTCTAATAAACGATCCTAACCTGGAAAATCATGGTTCAACAAAGGGTGTAATCAGGCGGTTTCAAAAAAAAACCAAACTTATCGCAAATGACGCAACAACCCTACGGTTGGTTCGCGCCGAGCTTTTCTGGATGCGCAAAATAGCTGCAAACTAATTATTGATCAATCCAAAGCTGATTTTGATCAGAGAGTCCGCGAGAAGCTTTTGAACTGTCGGAACGGCTCAAAATCATTTTGGTGATTTACAAAGGCCAGCGGGAAATACTCTTCATCTTCAAGTTTTCCATCACTATTGCGCGAAGACAATTCCGTTGCAGTGACTGCAAAGGAAAAGGCAGACTTGTTTGCCTTAATGTTTGCACGGCATTCCACTCTTGATGCACAAGGAAAGACTCCACCAACGTTGCCTAGGATCGCCACAATGCCAGAAATCGTTTTCAAGCAAAAAAAGTTAAGAGGGTTACTTCGTCGTCTTGACTGCTCAAAGGCCGCTGGAATGGATGAAATTCCCCCCATTGTTCTCAAACAGTGCGCACTGGAACTGACACCTATCCTATCCAAACTATATACCTGATGCTACAATAGAGGTATTTTCCCAGCCCTCTGGAAGCGCGCTAAGAAGGGAAAGAAAAATATTGTCAGTAACTACCGTCCAATATCTTTAACCCCAGTAGTGGCCAAGGTAATGGAAAAAGTCATTAGTACCGAGATCCTAAAATATCTTGAACATAACAACATAATATCTGATAGACAGTATGAGTTTAGAGGGAAGCGCTCAACAAGAGATCTGATGTCCTATGTAACACACATCTGGACTTCAACCCTGGAAAAAAACGGACAGTCCCGAGTCGTTGCTCTTGACATCTCCAAAGCCTTCGACCGGGTGTGGCATCAATCACTCATGGACATACTCTCAGCTTATGGCTTTCCAACGACTCTGCATACACTATTATCTAGTTTTTTGGATAAAGAGAGTATTCAGGTCGCTATCAATGGTGTCTTGTCCGAGGCATTTGCCATCAATGCTGGTGTTCCGCAAGGTTCGGTTTTGTCTTCAACTTTGTCCCTGCTGCACATAAATTACCTAGTAAAGCTTACTGAAATCCCCATTTATAGCTATACAGACGATAGCAGTCTTGTGCCATCCTTTTCTTCTGTTCTGACCAACCATTACCATCGGCCACTCTGGGATAACTACGAAGACAACAGACTGACTCAATCAATCGAGACTTAAACACAATTCTTGAATGGGGATCCAACAATCTTGTAACCTTCAATGCCAAAAAGACACAGACTGCTGTGTTTTCCCGGAGAAAAACTAAGGAAAACTACCTTGACATAATCATGGAGGGGGAAATCCTATCTCCATCCTCCAATCTTTCGCTTCTTGGAATAACCGCAAGCACTAACTTTTCATGGGATGAGCATGTCCGAGGTCTCGCCAAGTGTGCCTCTAAAAAACTGGGTGAACTTTTCCGTGCCAAAAAATACTTCAGCTCCCATCAGCTGCTTACACTCTATAAAGCGCAAATCAGACCTATTCTGGAGTATTACTCTCACATTTGGAGTTCTGCTCCCAAACATGCTCTAGCGCTCTTAGATTCCATCCAGAACCAAGCTGTGGCTTATTAACGACGAAACACTGACTCGTTCCCTTTACACCTTGGAACATAAGCGGATGGTGGGTGATCTGTCCTTTTTTTACCGATATTATCACGGAAGGTGTTCGATCGAACTGACAACTCTGATTCCCTCTAGTGCCAGCTTTGTTCGTTCCACACGACGAGCTAGAAGCTCTCATCCATATGCTCATCAACAGAGCACACCCAGAACCAACCTCTACCAAAATTCTTTCTTCTGGCGTGTGACGAGCATCTGGAACTCCTTACCAACCGAATTGTTGCCTGTTAGCTACAGTCTAAACATCTTTAAGAAAATAGTCCATCGGTATCTTTCCTCCTCGCCGTTTCCGACTTGCAGTGCCCATTAGGGTATTGTAGGTAATGCCTTTGCAAGTGGACTGAAAAAAAACGTATAACCTTTTTGCATCGATATATTTCGAAAAAAGGAGATATTTAAAAATTCTTTTTTACCACCCTGTATATGCTCTTAAAACTTTTATTTTTAAGGTGGTATGATGTAAATGGACCCCTTTAACCGTTTCAGAGATAAAAACGAATAATTTTTTGTTTCAAAACAAGAAATATAACCTTTAAAATAAATCGAGATTTTCCCTAATTTAGCTGTAATTTCAAAACCGTAAGAGTTAGAACTAAACGGTAATAGCAAAAAGATGGGTTTCTTGGAGTGCTTTAATGTGCCGTATTCCGTCCAATGGTACGTCGTTTCGTTTTTGATGTGTGAACATCTTACGCGGCGGTATGAGGGTAAATCTCGGCAAATGGGACGGAAGTGTGTAAACCGATTCTAGCCGATAGGGCGGTATTATTATACAATTTTGCCATTTAAAATCGTTTTAAACGGATTTTAGACGATAAAAAAGCATATTTTAAATTAAACGAACCGTCAAAAGTATTATTTTTTAATTATTTTAAACTTTGTTATTAAACCTAATTTTTATTCTATGAACAAGCTAAAATGTATAGGCAACGGCCATAGCACGTTGAAAATACCAGTTCTCGTCCGATCACTGAAGTTAAGCAACGTCGGGTGTGGTTAGTAATTAAATGGGTGACCGCTTGGGAACACAACGTGCTGTTGTCGTTTTTTACAGCCGATGTCGTTATAGGATATGTTTACACATCAGTCTCGAGTACTAGCAGACTCGCTCAATTTTTTTTAATTGGCTAAACCTAATTTATATTGCATATATTTTCTCAATTTTCTCGGCCACGGAAAGAAATACCTGAAGTTGGTTTGCGCCAATTTCTGCGTCGTGTCAAGATCGATCCAAATACTTTTATCACATTTTTCGATAGGACATCAAATAAAGCAAGTATTCGATATTATATCATTTTCGTTTCAGAAATTGGCAGTTTTCTTTCGATTTGCCCACGAAATAGGGAATTTCGTAGGTGGATGATCTTTTGAAGTGAAAACTTCTTTAGCACGGGTGTGATTTGGACTCGATGAAACCAAAAAGCGACAGTAAAAAGAGAGCCATAGGATATAGCTTGCGAGAGAATGAGGTAGAACGCAGTTATACAGTTGTTACGTGTTTGCTAGGAGTATAAAGTAAAAAGTAGTTTTCGTCCTATAACTGAAGTTAAGCAACGTCGGGCGTGGTTAGTACTTGGGATGGGTGACCTCTTGGTTTAGTTTTGTGAAGGTTTCACTTCTACCGCGTGTAAAGCGCACACATGACTTTTTTTTAAGAATAATTATTTGAAATTTAAACTGTGTTCTAATTTCAGCGTTATAGATGCAGTGTGTCCACGGCTAGTGATGCAAAGAGGAAGACCTTAGGCAAAAACTCATTTTTTATAAAAAGTTCGGCCTCTTGAGAAACCTGAAAACTAGAATTTAATTTGAATTTTGATTAAGCAATGCCTAAAAAGTAGGAATTTTTGGCTAGTAGATAAAACTAGGATA
>MU196181.1:0-12099 GCA_016904865.1 Pissodes strobi
ATATACATTAAAAGTAAATGTTCCATGTTTGTTGATGATCTGTCTACAATAAGTTTTACAGGACTTCCCTCCGTTATCCCGACCCATCTTTTCGTATAAAATTAGATCACTTTAATAGCGCCCAGCCGCCATCCGTAATATCCGCAATCTCTTATATTAATGTCCAAATTAGTCTCACACTGAAACCAAAATTTCTGCAATATGGCACAAATTTCAAAAGGCTCAACATTGAAAATAAAAGGTGCTTTTATAACTTGATTTTTATAAAACTAGTGTACAATATAGACGGAATAGAACAAAAGTGTGTAGTCATTCAGTCAATGGAAAAATTCATAATATTTTTATACATTCAAGCATGTACGCATTAGTAAATAATTTCATATAATAAACATGTCCAAGTCTTCACTATCTACTCATGTAAAAGCTAATAGATGTCCATGTTAAAAATATAGGTTACGTTATAATTAATGTCAGACCATTTTGTTACTCGAACGTATTTTATTTTCGGCTTGACCGCCTTTGGGCCCTGTCTGCCCTATAAATGAAAACTAGGGATTACCAGGGACTATAAAAAATTGCCCAATTTCTTTCATCTAATAAAAAGCAAACTAGGGTTACGCGCCAAAAATTCCCTTTATCTGATAAGCCATAAATTCGAACAATTGCAAAATGGCCTAGAAAAATAGCCTTTATCACCTGATATACCGTCCTTATCAGCGACGTTAAAAATGCCTGACAAGATACGCCTATCTACATACTACGTCAGCTACAGTATACAACTTCCTTGGGGGGCGGATGCCTTACAGTCACGCAAGGATGAGACTAGTAATTACTTTGAGGAATAGGGTTTTTAACCCTTGTTGTTTGGTTTAATGTTCGAAAATTTGTTAGCATCATTAAGTTAATAGGGCCTAAACATTCTTTATAGATCGGATTTTCCGTCGGATATTTTCATATGGCTGAGAGTGCAGCATGCAGTGAAAATAAAAATGTAGTATACCGTTAACAAGAAATTTTGTGCGAAAAAAGTGTGGTAATATTTTATTATAAGGGGTCCAGTCCAAAACTAATTAATATTCTAAGGTGATAGTTCTTGACTGATTGCCTGATGCCAAAGAATTTGAAATGAAATGCCTTGTGCTTGTTTGCACTAGTTTTTAACCAGTTATTGATTTGCGTTAGGTTAATAACAGGATATTTAAGGTTTGGTGTTTTACTTTTAACCAGAAGCTTAGGGTAAGATGAAACAGGTATTCGTTGTCGCGTCATCGAAACGATATCTACTTCAGAGAGCGGTTTTAGGTTATCAAAGTATCACTACCTTCTCTGACATTATTTGGTGTACTCCACTCACGTAAGCAAAGTTTCCCGTTTCTTATTAATGTGCAATTTTTAATAGTTTTTCTCCTCGTTGAATGGGCAAGAGTTCAACGCTATCTGGAACGGTTTTTTTCTAATCAGTGTTAAAGTATCAAGAATGTGACGGGGCACGTTTGCTAACAAAATCTGGAGTTGGCTGGTGCATCAATTTGCCCTAAGGTACGAATGTTTTACTATTTAGTATAAAACAAAGTCACAGAAGGCGGTAAACTTCAAAAGAGAATATGGTTTAAGCTAACGAAGTAATCTTGCTGAATCTAAGAAATTTTCATATTCGCAAATATAAATTATGTCCATCGTGCAGGTATATTTATAACGAGCCTGATTATTTACCTC
Organism: Pissodes strobi; assembly: GCA_016904865.1. NCBI lineage: Eukaryota > Metazoa > Arthropoda > Insecta > Coleoptera > Curculionidae > Pissodes > Pissodes strobi. Next base: position 1,717 of record MU196181.1, read on the forward strand.
CCAGTAAAAAGATTTTATCATGGGCCGATATTTTTGATTGCGAAAATAGCATTAGAATTCGCTGCCACCATTTAGCGTTTCGAGCGCAATTATATTTGTTAGGGAAGCACCTTCGTAGTTCGCCCGGTCGTGTTGTTTCGCTCTACGTTACTTTAGTCCAATTCAATGGAAAATAAAATTTGCGTCGACAAACTTCAATTTTGGGCGGATTGAATTTCGCGCGTACGGGTTCCGAGGTTAAGGTTAATATCAGTTTCTCAATTCGTATCATGGTCAGAAATCTTCAACCTCGTGATCAAGTGTAGGTATTTATTGATTTTTGCCTACTGAATTTTGATTGGTTGTCAATTTTAGGTTGTGATGGGTAATTGTTGTCAGTCATAATTTTCATAGTGGGGGTTGAAGGATTATTCCACGTTGGATTGGCGATTTTTGTTCGGCGTCTTTTGAGTCCACCTGTCGTCAAATCGGCAGATTTGGGTGCCGGCTGGAAATATATATATATTTTTTTATTTTGCCTTTTGAGGGATTCTCCAGCAGGCCCTTATCTTTTCAAGTTTCAGGCCATATCTGTGCCCTGCTTTTTTCTTAGTGTTTGGTGTCTGGAACAGCCCTTTGGAGGATTTAAATGCTACTTTGGACAGGCGAGTGTTTCTACGTTTTTTTTACATCTTCTTTTCTGTGAATGCCACCATTTTGTAAAGCAATGTGGATGGATTTTAACTCCACTTTAATCTCTCTTACAGAGGCCTTCTCGTCCATCCTTGCAGCCTGGCAATTCCGGCGTGGGCTACCGAGACCCTTACAGGTAATTTACCCTTGATATTTTTTTCCCTTTTCTCTTGATATCCCGTTTTTTTTATTGTTGCTCAGAGTGTAAATGCTTTCTTGATTATGAGTTATATGTGGAACCTTGAATATATTGATGTTCTACAGGTTCCTACCCACGGGCCTTTCCTGCTGATCGAACCTGCCTTTCTGCTAGCTCTTTGACAGAGGCTACTCCACCCGTAAAGTACTTCCTTCCCTCCTCGGCTGTGGAAGTAACCGATTTTTTCATTCCTCGAGTTCCGCGAGTGAACAATTTCCTGGAGAGTCCCGAATTCGCCCAACAGATCAAGCCGTAAGGTAAATCCAGTCTTTTTTATAAATAAATATTAATTAGTTAATTTATATCAGATTAGTCAACCTCGATACTTAAGCGTTATTCTCTTTATCTTGCTTCTTAAGCTTTCGTAATAATAATACTTTATTAATATCCTAACATTCAAGTAAAAATGTACGATAAATTAATTGACTAGCTGTTTTTTTTTGTATATATAACTTTATTCCTATTACGTACTTCATTGTTTTGAGTAAAATTCATTTCTCTGTACCGACCAGAGTTTAGAACCATTCAGTTGTCTTTGTTTTTTCATATAATTGAATCTGTAATATTTGATTATTAGTGTTATTATACCAAAAACTAGTTTAAATCATTCCTTGTTCCCATCGGCCTAACTAGCTAACTTCAATAGCGATTTGTCATATTGTTCTTTGATAGTTTACACGTTTTTTTTTTTTTAATTTGTAACCAGATGATAACTAGCTAGTAATACGTCCCAAAGGACTCGAAAGATGTAAACTGCGCATGATCATGTACTGGGTAGTTTAGTAACTATATAGTTAACGTTTACTTTTATTTGCTTACTTGTTTTAAAACTGGCAGTTTATTTAGTAGTATCTTCATCGTTTTCTTATATTTGCTAGCTGGTGATCATTTGTGGTTATATTTCAGTTATAATGCTCGTTTTCCTAACCAATGATTATTGCTAATTGATTATTATTTAACTAATTTGTTGTGTAACGAGTGATTTATCGGCTCAATTTTGCTTTTGCAACCCTAATTTTTTTAACTAGCTTGCTCTTGCCATGATTCAGAGGCGAACTGACTTATTTGCTTAAATTTATTTAGATGTCAGCTGGAAGTATACCGCAGGTTTTACTACCTTTGTTTTGTATCGAATAACTGCTGTGAGGTAACCTCAAGTACAGTGTGTGGTACCGTAGTAGACATTTCATTTATTTTAGTTGATTAAAAGTCAAAAGTTTTTTTTGTAACGAAAGCGTCTTGCCATCTTGTGATAATAAATCAATTTTCTGTTTAACTATATACGTGTTTAGTTTGATTAGCTTTAGTATCAGTGTTCCAAATGGGAAGTAATAAGTAAGTATACTTGATTTATACTATTTATGCTCAATGACTGAAACGTTCTGGATTTACTGATTTTACCTTTATTGTTATCGTTTATTACTATCTTTTTTTGGATTAATATTTGAATATTTGCTTTATTTTTCTATTGTTAATACTGATAAATTTCTGGCATTCAAATCTGATTTAATTTAGACTTATTTGTGTTATCATTTTATTTTGTCGTGAAGCTTAAGCTAAAACAAGTTCCATATTTCAACTTTGGGATATTTCTTCCTTGTGCCGTCTACAAGCTCGTGGCGCCTTAAATAAATAAACCCACCCCTACTCTCTGACATTTGAGCTAGGGCCTAATTTGTACGCTTAGACGACAACTCGTTCTAGCCTACGTATCGATACACGTAAATTCTTTCATTTGCAATTTTAAATTCGCAAATTTTGTATTTTTCTTTTAATTTGAAATTATTCACTCTCAGTTCCTTCTAAGCTGGAGTGAAGGTTTTGCGCCTAGTAGAGAGACAGGAAAAAGCGTTACAGTTTAAAAACGTTATTTAAATATCTTTCATCGCACGTCTGTTTTAAGCAGATCCACAAAGTCGCTTATGTCTGAAATATCAGATCCACAATCGTCTTCTATATTTATAAAGAAAAAATATTATCAATATGATCATCAGGACCCACTTTTTTGGTCAGGTACATCAGCTGCAATAAGGCATATTTGCTGATTTTTTCAATCAATTTCATATCAGGCTTAATATATGTTCTGAAGATATCTGAAATAATAATTAGAGAGGTCATAACTACACAAATACCCGTCCGAATAGTGGCGAAAAAGATTAGAAGGAACAATATTATGTCAGAAAAGAGTCCGTCCTGTAACAATTGGGAATAGTATATTATTTTATATGGAGGAAAAGTGATACTTTTCATGCCGCGCTCGTGTTTAACAGCCGAACGGAGTGAGGCTGGTAATAGAGAGTAAGCCATGAAAAGTAACTTTTCCTCCAAATAAAATATGCTGCTTTTTCTTCAAATGTCGACAAATTAATGCAAAAACATCTCTTTTTAATAGTAATAATATCTAATTATTATTAAAGATAAGTGGGTTCGCAACGCGGCTTAGACCGGTGTCGGTGAATAGGCACAGGTTGTTGCTATAGTAACGTAACATAAAGCTGTCAGTGGACACTGTCAACAATACTTATTTTTTTAAGATTGCGTCTCCGATTGCGTTTTAATTCCGTATTGATAAGCAGTTAGCAGTCAATTCGATTAAATAATAACCAATTTGTTCCTAAATTAGTGATTTTTTGAAATGCAGTCACAAATTGAGTGATAAATACAAATTGTAGTTTAATAAATCTTGAGTTAGCTATGACAACACTTTTACCTCCGCCGCCGGCGGAAAAGTGAAAAGTAAAGCTCCGGCGCAGGAAAAACGAAACTTCACGGCCGCCTACACCGTCGAGTAATGACGGATTTACTGACGTTTGAAGAAAAAAGTATTTTATCATATTTTATCTTTTGGAAAGTTGTTTTTTGAGGATATATTCTTCCGGTTCAGTATTCCATGATATTTTATTATTCCGAAGGTTTTTTCAAAGATATTCTTTCTTCCAATTCAATAACCAAACATCACCTTGAAGATTGAACACAAAGTGTTCAATAGAAATGCCAATCCTCCTGTTACTACAGAATCATTCACCACATTTTTTCATTTTCTCAAAGATCTCTTTGGATATTCCCAACCCATACCACCCACAAACTACAGCTCTTGGGGCTGGTTAAGCTTTTCACGAAATATTTCAATAATGTTTCCGATACTTGTGTTATAAACAATCCTGAATTGGACAAAACTATATACGAGATTCTGCAAATTGTAAGACAACATGGCTTACGGTCGTGGCCGTACTATATTAAGACCTTAGATTTAGTGGTGTTAGCTCTTTCGAAAGAAATAAGTTCCGGGATATTCCACGGAAAACCCTCAGGATGAAGAAAACGGTGATGAAGCAGTGCAAGCCCTAGATATCAAAGATGCTATAAAGCAATTACAGAAGAAAATGCTATATAAATGATGCAACAGAGAATTAGACTGAAAAAAATACACCACGTGAAATAGAAAAAAATATATATAATAATTTTGATAAAACAAAAAAATCAGAAGGAAGATAAAAAAAATGGAATATATTATATTAAAGAAACCATGGACCTCTTTTAGTTATTTAATTACTTTGGAAACTTTTGGTCTTCACGAAGAACTGCATGAATAGAAAGTCGGGATTCAAAAAGAAAGGGATACTCAGCGATAGTAATTGATTTCGCTAACGGATAAGACCAGTTAACAGGCATCGGACACAGAAAGGAGTGGAACTAAACTCAATTTTAGTACGAATTGCGCGTGAGACAAATAGGACAGTAGAACAGACTATGGACTAAGAAGTGACTCAAAAGCAACGGATCACATGGATAAGAAACGTTCTATGCCATGTCAAAGATTGACTACGTCGAATTTTTCTGTACTTAATTTATTTTCATCATTGACTGGTTGTATTGCATTTTTCAGATCCAGCAAATCTTTGAACAGCTATCTTTTGAATGATATTTCTTTCTCTTCCGCTTTTATGTTAGACGGATACGATGTTATTAATTTCAAAGCTAAACCACTGCATGCCTGAAATGCTTTATTTAAATCTGAGAATACACAGAGAACCGCTTTACTTTCATATATATGTTGGTAGCTATAAATACAATTGTATCTTCAGGGGAAATTCCTGGTCTAAACTTAAAAATCATATCATTCATGAATGTTAAACCTAAAAGAAAGAGTTTTTAAGCCTATAGATTACTCGTAAAGTAAATTTATAACCTAATTCAAGTATTATAAGGCTTTACCAGTAATATCAAATCCATTTAGCATAAAATTACCATGGGTTTAAAATTAAATCCATGTTGAACATTAATGAATCCCGGGAAGTAATTATTTACTTGCCAATATATTATCTTTTATTAAATATGAATAAATTCGATTTTACTTTAGCGATATTAGATATGCTAGAAAAAGGTCGATAAATTGATTCATTGGATTTTCCCTTTTTGAAAAAGAGTGTTGATTATATCTGTTTTTACAAACTCTGGAAATTGACAGTGACAAAGCATCTTACTCAGAATATCAGCCAATCGTTCTGCTACTATATACATACTCTGTAATTGTCTTTAAAGTTGTGGCTGTTATAAAGTTTTTTTTAAATATTTAATACTTTTATACAAGTTAGCATCTCAAATATATCGGTGTTTAATAAAATTATATTAAATTCTTTTTTATTACGGATGCATCATAATCAACGATTATCGCACGCTGCAGCATGCTTAAAATGATGTTTATGATGCGCCTACTTTTTTAAAGGTTGCTATAGAAACATTTGATCATGTCAAATGTGACAGATTAATATATTCGTCAATATATCCCTTAAGTTTAATATTTCAAATATTTTTGAGATTATGATGCATTCGTAATAAAAAATAGCGTATGATATACGTGTATAAGATGCCTTTAAAGCTCTTGCGACTTACAAAACACTCCGCTGCGCGTCGTATTTTGAAATATGTCGCGCTTGCTTTAAAGACCCTCTTATACACTTATATCATAATATACTATTATGTACGTTGTTTCCACGCACGTCGTGGACTGTATAATTTTTTGTGCTACTTTTTCCGTAATTTGATTTAATGGCAATATGTCTGCTATAAGCTTTTTATCTGAAACTTCGGTGTCAAATATGCCAGTGTTAACATATTTACTTCGTTTGTGGTCGGGATAAACAATTTTTTCTTAATCATTTATCACCATAGACGTGGGGGTGGTAATTAACTTCATAATTAACCACATTAAGTAGTGGACTGTATTAAAATAGGGTGGTGGGGTTTGTATACATAGGTTGTGAATTGAAACATAGATTCTAGGTACTATGTACTTTAATAATGAAATAATTAGTTTGCACTAAATATGATAAATATATAGAATTTCTAACTACTTTCAAGCATTCATTCTTTCACACATAAAACTAAATAGATACTGTACATTCGGTTACTTATTAATAAATGTCTAACAAAATTTCTTGATTATTTAAATCTAAAATGAGCTCTTTCTTTACTGGGGATATAAGACTTCGAACATTTGATTCGATTCTTGAGTAGTAGAGGAATAGATTTGTCTAACTACAAATTTCCATCCGCCATTTTACCTTCTTCTATCTTCAACCACAGCAACAGGTGAGATGAGACGCTATGGCGTTTCTGTCTTCGAGAAAATGGTTACAACGCCCAAAAGAGTTCTTTGTCCAAGTTTGGACAAAGAGAACAGAGTTACAGCAGATATTCTCCAAATATCTGTGCAAACAAATGAGAAAATGGCCTAAAAGAATTTGACCTTTAGCTGCTGTTCGAGTGAACGCTTTTACTGTACTAAATTGAATTTTTCCTACCGGCGCGCGGTAGCGCGGCAGGGAGAAATAAAGCGGGAAAATACGCGTAGGTGGATGCATTTTAAAGGGTGGAGGCATGTTTTTTCTTTCTTTGACATATTGTTGTTTACACGACACTGACTGAGACAAAGATATATTAATTCGAGACCGATTAATAACGATTTCCTTGACGGAGTGCCATCTTGCTTTTTCCAGCGACCGTTGCATATAACGGAATCTATTATACCGACAAACCAGGTTCGGACTAAGGAGTAACTGAACTACAATGCTTTAATTGCACAAATTTCTTATTTACCTGGGATCAAATAAATATATTCGGAGTTTGATTATGTCTCATTCATACTACGGACATACAGGGTGTTATCACTAAACTATACGGTGAAAAACAAAAGTTATACACACGTTGGGGTGTTTCTCTACAGTTTGTGTCTTGCTTTTGGTTTAAAAAATATATTACCGATTTCCACATGGCTTTGCTAGGACCCTTATTTTAGTTACTTTGTTGTTGAAGATTATCAGATCCGTAATAATATTTTATCACAGATCGGTAATAATAGTATATTGTGTAACTAGTAGGAAAAGCAAAACATTCCTGGACGATTGTAGTAATTGCTGGACGAGGCTCAGCCGAGACCAGCAATACAGGAGTGCCGGAATGTGCCTTTCCTACGAGTTGCACATACTATTTTTTTATCCGATCGGAATTAATTAGAATACATTTTTATTAAAATAGAGCTAAATATTAATCTAAATAAAAACGGTGTTTTAAATTTAAACTCAACAATATATCAAGTTTTAAATCGAGCGAGCTTGGAGTCTATTACGTAACTACGCAAACCACAGCTAAATGTTACTTTTGATAAACGTCAGATCTGACAAACAAGGTGTTTGAATAAGACGGAAATGTTGTATTCCCATCCTAGGACGAAATGTTATATTCCCGTTCAGTTATTGCATGTTGCCAGGCAACGAATAAAATATACTGGAATCATGACTTTTGCGGTGAGAAAGCACATCGGAAAGGTGTAGTTTTTCGTCCGATCGGATAAAAATATTTGTTATTCTTTATTTGATGCGTTTGTCGTGACATATAAGAGGGAACAGCAACATTTATTACAGATTTGGAGAGTATAAAGCTAAAAGATGAGAAGATGAAACCGATCAATCGGGCACAAATTCTCCAGAAGCCACTTCCTCACATATCGAAGCAGAACAGGGTGCAAAAAGCTCTGCCTCTGCATAATTAAGTCTGGCTAATGTGTTTGCAAATTTGGAAAGTAAAACAAAACTTTAAAGGATCAGATCCTAAAACATAACAGTTGCTAGTTGTAAAAGACGTAACCAAATAGGCCAAAACAGCGTTGGATTACTGAAAGCTTTATTTTACAAATTTAATCATCCAACGTAGACGCAATATTCGACTTAACACCGAACATTTATAAAAGTTTAGATCAAAATCAACCATCTCTAAGTGTCTTTGTGGACTTGACAAAGACTTTCGACACAGTTAGTCATCAAAAACTATTTTACAAACTTGGCATCAGGGGAAGTGTTCTAAATTTGTTTAACAGATATCTAAACGGCAGACGCCAGTACGTTAAAATTGATGGCGTGAGTAGTGGGCTTGAAGCTGTTACTTGTGGCGTACCGCAGGGGATAGTTTTGGGCCTACCGCTTTTTACTATTTACATAGGGTAATTCCGGGAGAGACGGCCCTCTTTGTTAGATGGCCCATTGAGATATTTTCGACATCGTGACTCTCCAATTGATGAAACGTAGACAGCGTGATTAAAACCCATGGTGTAGTTCGTGGTTATAGTTTCGTGTATTTTCATTACAAAACGGGTAAGTTATAAGCTTTTTTATTATTCGAAAGTTAAAAAATTTTCCATAGTTTAAAACAAGTTGAAATTTTGGAGTTCTGGCTTGTTTCCTTTTTAGTTATTTACATAATTTTAATTCATTAGGATGTTGAGGTTGTGTTTATATAGGCATGTAGCTGTGTTTACATCGGCTTACAAAATTATCAAGTGAGCCATCTCACCCGCACTTTTGGGATAGATGGCCCAGTAATGTTGCGGTATCGTGGCTCGTGATCCATCTGTCCCATATGAGAAAAATAATAATTTTAGCTAAATAAGGAAGCAAAAGGAAAGAGGCAAAAATGCAAAAAGAAAAGTTACAAAAAAAATTTAGAAAAGAAATCACAGAGAATGAAAGCAAAAGAAGCAAAATATTCCTCAACATATGAAGATACCGAATTCGAGCTTCAAGAATCCGGAGATAGTCCTTTAGAAGAGGAAGATGCAGAATGTGTAGGGTGCGGTGAACCCTACAAAACAACGATGAAAAAAGATGACTGGATTCAATGTGTATATTGCAAAAGTTGGTGTCACGAAACTTGCTCAAACTTTGTTAATATATGTAACCCCTGTGGTAAGGTTTTAAGCAAGAAAAAAATTAATAAGGGACAGTTATAACTGAGCTGTCTATCCCATACCCACTGGGCCATCTAACCCTTAAGTACCGGGTGAGTTGGCCCAGGTATTTATTTTGACTTTATTTTTTTTTGAAAAACCGTTTTTATTTTTTGCAGAAACAGTTTATTATTTTATGTACACTCATGTTTGAAACATGAATAAATAATTTAAGAAATATATCTTATTGATTTTTTTGTTAGAAGGGTCTAAAAAAAGGTGAGCCATCTCTCCTGGAATTACCCTAGACAATCTTTTGAAACAAAATGAACAGGGCAAAATAGTGAGTTTTACAGACGATGCAGCCATTTTCTATTCAGGAAAAATTCGAAATGAGGTAAAAAATAAGGCTGAAAACGACTTGGGGGATAAAATTAAGTGGTTTCAAGGCAATAAGCTGACCTGGAATCAGTCGAAAACGAGGTTTTTAACATTTTCTTTGTACGCAAACAATCTTTCCAATTTGCGTTTTCTGAATATAGGAGAATAGTATATTGTGTAACTAGGAGGAAAAGCAAAACATTCCTGGACGACTGCGGTAGTTGCTGGACGAGGCGCAGCCGAGGCCAGCAACACGGGAGTCCAGGAATGTGCTTTTCCTACGAGTTGCACATACTATTTTTTATCCGATCGAAATTAATTAGAATACGTACTTATATAAATAGAGCCAAATATTACTGTAAATAAAAACGTGTTAAATTTAATTTAAACTCAACAGAATATCAAGTTTTGAATCGAGCAAGCTTGAAGTTTATTACGTAGCTACGGAAACTATAGCTAAATGTTACTTTTGATAGACGTCAGATCTGACAAACAAGGCGTTTGAATATGACAGAAATGTTACATTCCCGGCCTAGGCCGGGAATGTTATATTCCCGGACTGTTATTTTCTATTCTTATATAGTTATTGCATGTTGCCAAGCAACGAATACAATATACTGGAATCATGACTTTTGCGGTGAGAAAACACATCGGAAAGGTGTCGTTTTTCGTCCGATCGGATAAAAAAGGTAATTATCTCAATTGACTCAATCAAATACTTGGGAATCATGATTGATGAACACTTGAGGTGGGGTAGACAAATCAAAAATATAATTTCAAAGACGCGATATTTAATAACACGTTTTTCGCACCTTAAATGTTACTTAAAAGCAAGTCAAATGAATACCTTGTATTACGCACTGGTTCAATCTCAGCTTAACTATGGGATTGTTGGTTAGGGTGGAGTAAA
>JAEQML010076127.1:0-13507 GCA_016904865.1 Pissodes strobi
AATAGTCCTGGGTCCGTCGGTTCTAACAGCCACAATATCTTTAGGTTTATTGGAGAGCCAGCAGTCATTCTTCCAAATATTCCACAATCGCTGTAGTTTAAAAAAAAATAATCTTAGAGGCCCTAATTCCAAGAATTTTCCCCTGGTGGCCGTTAATACCCATAAAATTTTAGCTAATCAATATATGCCTAAAAATCGGTATTTATTCCGGGATTAGATCTAATCTAATGTGGCGTGGAGATTTTCTACTGACCAACCATGATCCTTGTGAAAGTTATTAAATCCGTCACAAGACAACTGTGCCTCATCACTAAATAAAATGTATTTATGCAATCTCTTATTTTGACGTATCCATTCCCAGAATTGTAATCTTTTTGACATAATGGCCCGCTTGTAAATGTTGGACATGCTGTAGATGAAATGGTTTCAGACAGTTTTATTTAAGTATTCTCCAAACGGCTTTGTGTGAAGTTTATTTGAAATCCGTCTCGTAATTTTACTTTAATTTTCTGGACTAATATCAAGAATAGCTACTTCAGGCCCTTCTACGTTTCGGAGACAATTTTAGCATTTGGAAACATCCCAGTTTCTTGCGCTTTTAAATATACGTATATACTGTCCAGATATTTATTTACTGTATCAACTTCAGATATAATTTGACAAGCAGCTAGTCAGCGTGAAACACATACTCTAAATCATTGCAGCGCAAGCCGAGCTATGATGCACAATTAAATTCGCGGTAATCGTAAAACAGAGTCGTTATCACTTCAGTTTAGAGCATCTATCATTGAAGCGTAACTAAACGAATTTATAAACAATGTAGAGCAATGAGAGGATTTATCACTGGTCGGTTCTTTTGTCACTTTATTTGAAATAAGTATACGTCGTAATTCAGGGCATATATATAGTAAAATGAGAAAAACTGCTGCCGTTTGGTATTTATCTGCCTATATTTTTGGAAGGTTTCGCTCAATACTTATCAGACGACCTATATTATATGCCTAGTTTATATTAGCAAAGTTAGCGGTAGAGTAACTTGGACAAGCACTTACTATATTTTTAAAACTATCAATAGTATAATAGAGCAGCAGATCATGATAAAGTAGAGTAGTAATGAACAGCAAAATAATATCATTCCCATTCATAATATTTATTCTACTCTACTAATAGTCTACAAATGAATAGATTGTACACTCGAGTATGTGCATATAAAATTTTTATATAGACGCTAAGTACTGTTTCTGTTATTCGTTCTGTTACAATTCAAAATGGAAAAAAAATTATTGAAATTTATGTGGGAAACAGGAATGATATTTTCAAAGTGTCGTGCATAAAAAGACATTTTAAAAAGCCTCGACAAATCTGCTGAACCGGATTCCAAAGCCATTTTCCACCATTCTCCTGGTTTGCTGAGACAGTACTTGAACAGTTTGTGGTGATGATAAGATATCTTTTGTACCTTTTCCTCGGTTTTAAAATATATGGTTTCAACGAAAATTCATGATCATCATCGAGGTAATATTCATCCGGAATAAGTCCAATTTTAAAAAGCATCCTTAAATGTGCAGCTTTCGGACCTGCTATCATCAGATTTTCGTTCTTTGTTGGCAATTTATGTAAAACTCACTTTTATAGTTTGGATGAGCAATAATTGAAATATGCCATACAATAACTCCATATATTCTTGAAAGTTTCACAATCGTGTTACTCTTTCCATTATTATTTTCTAGATGGTTGAGAAAAAGTATAATAAGCAGTGATTTAGAAGCTTTTTTTTAATATCAACTCATGAAAATGTCCTAAAAACTCACCTGAATGTATTAACTTAGGATTTCTTAAATATAATGGGACACTTCTGAAAAAAATGTTGCAAAGTTCTTTGATCATCCCAGTCGCTAAAAATGTTAAAGTGACTTCCAGTTTTACGTTTGAAGTTTTGGAGTACCTACGTCAAGCAATGTCTCAATGGTTTCTGGAATAATCCTCAAACACAATTCGCACTTTTATGTATCCTCTTCTGCAAGTTTCTTCTAAATCCTCATCCAATTATTGTTTTGTTCTATTCTCTAATTCCTTAATAGCCAATATTTTAATTTGCCTAGGAACGAAAACTCCCAGTGAGGTAAGGTACTCTTGCTATTAGATATTTATTTTATATCCAATTTCACATATATTTGATAAACAGAACCAGTCAGCGTAAAACGTGTACTCTAAATCATTTCATAGCTTCATAAAATTTCGCGACTATTGTAAAACAAAACCGTTGTCGCTTTAGTCTAGACCATCTCACATTGAGGAGCACTAAACGAATTTGCAAACGCTGCAGAGCAGTGAAAGGATTTAGAAAGCGTTGAGTTTTATATCATTTGAACAGAATAATGGGAACAATAAAAATGACAGTTAAAATATTAAACTGCATCTACTAATATTCTTAAATAACATGCGACACGTTTCGAATTTAACTGTTGAATAATATTAGCTTTATGGTTCTAAGTACGACGATGAAACCCATATTACATCATTGGCTAATGGGCGTATATTTTATGGTACAAACAGTTTGTGTTAAAAATTCAATGTTTCTTCATAACTGACCTCTTACTTATGTATCTATATTCTTCGAGGATTGCTCTCAAAATTTATTGGACACAATTAAGAAAGGTTATGAAATATAGGCGGATACGAAGTCCAGACTATTAGTTATGGGTATATCATTTTGCAACAAAATATGAACTGCATGAGCATATTTCCAGAGTGGCCCAGGATATGGGACAGCTCTAAAAATTAAGCAGAGCCCATACCAACAAATTAAAAATTTAAAATAATATCATTGCAGAAGTAGGATAAAGGATCATTCGTTATATTTAATCAAAGTTTATCTGCAAGTAAATAACTAGATCGTTTCTATTGAACATGAAATTTTGACAATTTTAGTAACTATATATTTGCAACTTTAATTATTTTTTTTATTTTTTCCATACCTACGGTTATAAGTATACGTATAGTGATTTATTTGTGATTTTGTGACAGATAATTTATATATTCTTCCTTTTCCTGGCTTATAGGATTTAAATGATACTATTTTTATTGTTTTTTATTTTTTTAATAAGTACTTGGGGCTAAAAATTAATATGAAAGATGTGTTCAAAAACCTTGACTTCAAGCGCCGACTGGGTCGCCCACTAATGCAAGTGAAGTCAACCTTTCAAAGTGTTTTCAGGTTATATCCAATTGTTTCTTACATAGAATTTACAGCTAAATGCAGTTTGGAAATACCAATACGAATTTTGCGCTTTGAAGAACTATTTTTGGTTTTTCTGTATTTTGCACTAGGACAAATTCCCCGCATTTCGCCTATTGAACAGGTACTAGAGGATGTGCTAATACCTCTCCAAATAAATTTGCATACATAATTCGATTTTTTAAGCACATACTTATGCTCATCCAAGTGTAGAACTCCTTTTATTTATAGAATAATACTCCAGGTAACTATAGAGTTCTGTATTACTTTAGCAAAGAATATATAAGATAGTAACGCTACATAGAGTATATTCTTATAATCTACGTACGCATATCAATTGCGTCAGTCAGTCTTGTATTCTCTCTATATATACCGGTTTGGTGTAGGTTCATATTATGTATATAATGTTACAATAACAATGCCAGTTCAACAAGGTTGACCTAACCTTGTCACCCGTGTCTAGTATCGCGTTCGTTGGAGTTAAACGATAATATTACGTGTAATGGGTATTGTAAATAACCTTCGTCTAGACCTCGAACTAGTCGGGTTGCCTTCACGATCTAATTTATGAAATACCGAGTGTTTTCCTGATACACTACACAAGCACGGTTCACATAATTAATAACTTGTTGAGCAAGTGTTTTTATAAAGTATCTTAATATTTCTTATTATCATTGGCTAAGATATATAAGATCCGGCTATTGACAGTAATAATGTTGAGGCAAGTATGGAAAAGTACAACAGGCCATCGACGACTACTTCGGAAGGTTGCATCAAATCCTACTTCTGGAATCTAGGATCTGGAAATGGTAAAAGGGTAGCCTTGAAACGCCACGGTACTTAGGCCCCAGTTGACTCCATATGCGTCCCCCCTAAGTCAAACAATCCGTCTAGGCCATCGCCCAGCCTAGTGTTGCAAAAAAGGCAGCGATGTAGCCCGAAGAAGCGGTTCTGAGAAAAACCATCGTTCTGCCAAAATGGATTCCCTTAGTTCCGAAGCGGCGTGGCAATCGTAAAGCAGATGCTCTACTGTTTCATCCTCATGTTCACTACCTCTGCATAGAGGTGTCTCACGTATTCTCATTGTGCAGAGATGTTTTCTTAGCTGGCAGTGTCCAGTCAAAATCCCCGCCATCAGTCGTAGTTTCTTCCTTGACATACCCAGGTATGTCTTTGCTGCATACTCATCTGGATAGCTTAGTAGCTTCCTGGCCAGTCGACAGTTAGTTGTTTCATCCCATCTTGCTCTAACGTCTTCATGGGTGATCTTTTTTATCATATGTATCAACGTCGAGATAGGTTGGTTTTAAGGGCCACCTCCCATAATGTTTGAACCGGCTGCCTTTCTAGCCAATTTAGCCGCTAATTTGTTACCTCCGCACTGTGCATGCCATTTAACCCAGCACACAGAAATTCTGTTTTTGCGGGCGGCATCTTCCAGTGAATTATGGCATTCTAGTACTGACCTGGCTGTAAGTTTCAGAGCCAGTAATGCTTGTCTGATGTCTGTTTAGATTTTAATAGTTTTATCCTTAGTTTCCTGCGAAAAATCTCTTTTGCGGCTATAAAAATAGCAACAAGTTTGGGCTGAACTATGTTTGCGGGTCCCTCCATAGATCATCTGAGTTCAATTCGCAAGCTTTGGGAGTAAATTACACAACCTGCTCCTTCCTGGTTTTTTTCAGCCATCCACGAAAATGTTAACCGCACCTTCGGTTATAGACTCATTTGGTTTTATTTGTATATCATATAGTTTGTCGAAGACAAACTTGGAAGGTATGCTGTCTGCGCTGGTCTGAAGTCGTAACAGTCTTCTAACTACCCCTTCCCACAGGTGGCTGGCATGGCGTCTAGTCTCTCCACATTCTATGCTAGTTTGCACAACAACGATTCTGAGCCTCAGCAATGTTTTCATAGCTACCTCCTTTAGATAAATATCTAGGGGCGGCAAGCACAACATTACTTCCATGGCTCTGGTTGGGTTGTTCTCATAGCTCCCGATATGGTTAGGCAGGCAGTTCTCTGTACCTGACTGAGCTTAAGCATTTCCTTTTTTTGTTGACCCTTGGGCCACCAAACTTCGGCTACATAGGCAATCATGAGTCTTATGATAGCAACATAGATGCACATTATGACCCTGTGTTTCATGCCCCAGGTTTTTCTCACGGTTCTGCGGCACTATTCATACAAAATGTATAGCTTCTTCTGTCTTCGTTATAAATGGAGATTCTAGGTTAATTTAGCATCGAAGGTGACCCCAAGGTGTTTTGCCTCAGACGCAAAATTTATTTGTGTGTTTAGGAGGGTCGAAGGCCGTAGCGGCTCCATCCTCACTTTTCTGGTAAAGAGCACCATCTCCGTCTTTCTGGGGTTTACAGATAGAGAGTGCGCCCTACACCACTCTTCGACTTAGCGAAGGGCACTCTGCATACGATTGCACAGACTTACTTCGAACTTTCCATTGAGCAGTATCTTATGATCGTGTTCATATGCATTGGTGTAGAATCCATCTGAGTTGAGGCGATGCAAAAGGCTGTCGAGAATAAGCTTCCATGGCAGTGGCGATAGAACGCCTCCCTGCGGCAACAGTGCCTCTTAATACAGTGTGTTTTACCTTTATTTGCACACGTCTCTTTGAGAGCATGTTGAAAATCCTGCTACTCACAGCAGTCAGTGCTTTAGTACTATTGTAAAAATGAATGATATCGGGCTTTTTGTGATATTCTTATCCACTCTATCGTCATGATGCATACTTCCGATTCATTTCCTTCCAAAACGTTGGCATCTTCCATCATCTAAAATCCAATAAAAATCACTTACATTACTTGCAGACTCATGGTATCTTAATATTTCTTCGCCATGCTCCTCAGAATCTCTTTGTTCAGACCAAAATTTGCTTCAACCCGTCACTTCTATCTTCTGCAATTCCCGAACTTACTACCTACTTCTCGGCCATCAGATTCCTCCCAAAATTCATCATTGTTTACTATTTCTAGCAATTCTGCATCTGCTAGTGACCTGTTTCCACACTTCTCACTCATTTATGTCTGTAAGTGTTGATATACCTTATAATATTGATGGGACTAAATCAATATTATATGCAAATTTCTACTAGTTTAAACTTAATAATATGGCTACTTTGTATCGGAGACTGCCTCAAGGGCCGAAACCGAAACGACAGTTTTATATAAAAACCAGGTTCACTTCTGCTTATTGTCGCCGTTAAAACGGCATGTAAAAGACTAATTTTATTAAACGCCATTTGCCTATTTTTCACATATTTATAATTATACTTAAGACAGTAAATAATGTCAAGTAGTAGTAATTCTGAAGCAAACTTCTCGTAGTTATCGCAGTGCCTGTGATTATCAATCAGTATTCATGTAAGTAGCCTTAACATCATTTTATATTTTCAATAATAATTGTAAATACCAAAGAGTTCCAGAACTCCAAAGAAAATCCAATTACTTTCCTTGAAATATTAGCTATCGAAGATACTATCAATCCAATAATAAACTCGAAAATGTTCGAAGTAATTTACCCCTTGGGACAAAATTGAACTATAATTCTTGTGAATGCTCCAGCAAAGAACGCAGATGCATTTTTTATTTTTGTCTGCTTACATTACTTGTTGGAACCCAAAAGCATTAAGGCTTATCTTTCTGCAGACGCTGTACATAGAAAAATTGTAAATGCGAAAACTAGTATATTTGGGATTCAAACAAACTCGCTGCGTTTACCATAGGGGCATGAAATTTTAAATTTAATGGGCGCCATGCAGAACTAACATTTCTGCTTTTAGAAGCACGACATTTTTACGCTTTAATGGTGTATCATTATTTGAGCTGTAAGTGTTTAGTTTCAATTTTAAGGAACATATTTGCCTACATAATGGCTCTTCACATAATGAGACACTCAGAGGGGGATACAGAGAATCGTAAGGGAGGGCGCCGAATATTAAATTATTAAAATAAGGAAAAGTGAGAATAACAAAATAGATAAGAGGTATTAATTTTATATAAACGACTGGAGGGGTGGAGGGGATTCTAATAAAAAAATGGAATTGTGCTATGTATTTTCAGTACAATAATACATGGTCTTCTTGAAGCAAAATCAATAGCAGCTATTGTTTATTATTATTATTTTAAATAAATTTCCTGCGGTAATGATGTATAGTAGTCACTGCTTGAAGATTCCACAGTGACGACTAAATCGTCTATAGGTGTTTCAGTTTGTCCGTCAACCTCCCAATATTTCTCTTCGTGTTTAACGCAAGATTTCCAAATCCCCGATAAGTGTGAGCGGTCACTATGCCTGTTTCGCATTTTTTCAATACTACTTTCAGAAACACCGTTATAAAATGTAGCCTGTTCAATGTCTGATGGAAATACCTACAATTTGTTTTCTGCTTCTTTATTACAAACATCAATAACGTGAGCAATTACCTCACGTGCAGCGCTTCTAATTATTTTAATTTTTTTGTTCGCTACTTCGAAATAATAACGCCACGCGGCAGCCGTTTATTTATATATAAATTAAACTAAAATCCTGAATATGATGAACGTCACATCACAGTGGATCAGTTCTACTCGGAGTGTGACAAGGGGCACATTATTATTACATTATATAGATTCCTTTTGCAGATTATAATGTACTGTTCCGCATAGAAATAACCGTTTTCTAAGAACCGCCCAGAATTCCTTCCTGTCCCGCACTATATGTACAATGCTATATTTAAAATTATCTGCTTCCATATTTATAAATATTCAACCATATATTGACTAAGACTAGGAGGTATAGCAAGATATCGTCATGCAGACATAAATTTCAAATACGGAAACGAGACAACGTATATAGACGTATGGGCCAAATCTTATAATTTCAAGTGAGAATAACAAAATAGACACTATAGGCATTCATTTTAGATAAACGACTGGAGAAGCGGGGGGATTGGAATTGTGCTTTGTTTTTTCAGCTTAATAATACATGGCCTCCTTGAAGCAAACTCAAAAGCCGCTATTATTTATTATTAATAGTTTAAATAACTTTCCTGCGTAAAATTTTAGAAACAAAATTATTTGGCTAATTTTATTCAAGTTAAATGGCAATTTAGGTTTGTGTTGCTAATTTTGTTTCCAAGAGGTGGGGATGTCAACAGATCAGCAGACACAATTGTTCTGACAGACCAAGATCTTGGACGAATCAAGATAATTTAGTTGGGCAAAATGTATTTTATATTTTGCTTAAAGCTCTTTAACAATCTTTTAAATTGATAGGGAAACTAAAACTCTGTAATGCTCCCTGTTAATAATTTTTATTTTTTAATTATGTTTTATATTTTCTCCTCCACAGTTTTATTGAATTTTAAATTGCCTGATAAATATGTGTGTCCCTTGGTCGAATTCTTTATAGAACCTTATCCTAAAACATCTGTGGGACAATCTATTCAAAATGCTGATTTTGGCATAAATATTGTGAACGACTTAAAAGCATTAATTAAATATCACCCTGTCGTAAGTTTGAACTTGAACTTGAAAAATGTTATATAAACATTCACTGTTAACTATAAACAACTCCAGCGGTCGACGGGAGCGATTTTAATCCTTAATGATGCAGCCATCAGCATTTTGTAACATATAAATACGCAGGCAAACGCCAAGTTCATCAGGCTTTCGGGTCTCTCAAACCGCTCAGTCTAGTTGCGGGGCAGTACACAGGTACGTCCACTTCTAGCTGTTCTATCCCACAACCCCCATATCTGTGAACACCTGGACACACGTCCAGGGCGATCAGGTCCTTACCAAACCTGGATGAACGTATGCACAGGTATACGGCATTCAGGGGTTTCTAAAAGTATAGAGAGAGTCGAATTTGTGAAGTATCAGAACTTCCAGTAAAGGGATAGTTTTTGGGGATTGTTGAAAAGGAGTGAAAGCGCCTTAATAATCAATGATAAACTTAAAAGATTTACATTATAAATATCAGAACGAATATTTATAAATAAGACAACCCCGCTCCCATAAACTTTATTAATAAAAGTGACGTCGCTTGCTAGACAAACTTTAAACTAAGCCTCCCTCGAGAAGACATGCATTTAATATTAATTGGGTATAGTGTAAACTCTTAATTCATCTATAAAGTTAAACACGCCTTTATTATTATACAGTCTAACTGCTGTTAAGTTTGTTTGTAAATAAACTTGTTATTGATTTTATCGATGTGTCTCCTTTATTATCTCTTCTCAACTTGACGTAGTGCGTTCCTAAATCTGAGCTACTCTCCTACACGCTAAGTAAGGTGTGGCGTCACAGATAAAAATTACAAATCGTGACAATATATTTATATTTTGTTCATATATATCTATATATTAGATACCTTTCCTGTATTTTGTTGACTGTGGCTAGATATAATCTTCCAAACACACATAATATGTCCATAAAATATCCAGAAAACACTCTGACGTAGATGAGAGCAGCGGCATATAAAGCTTTAAAAATGAAGTACATAATCATCTAAAGAGCTATGCAGTTTCCATCTAAACCCTTCTTCGTACTATTAATGGAATATCATCATAAAAGTCGGCATTTTAGGGCCATCCTCGCTCCTTTAAAACGTGGATCCATTTACCATCGTTGATGTCTGACACATCCGCCTATACAAGAGCCTTTTTCATATAAGTCACATCGTTCTCAACAAAATCCTGTTTTACCTCATCGCCCAATGTAATGATACGAGGAATTACTAGAGAGCACTCGTTGAAAACTGAAATGGCTTCAAATAGGGTAAAACTTTCTGTATATTTCGTTTGGGTCTCAATGAGAAGTACATGATCCTATTAAGAATTTTACGAGTAATTTGTTCTATCGATCTTCACATCCTTTCTCATTTGTGTTTATTATTTCTTGGATGTAATCTATTAATATTAGTGATCGGTATAAATAATTATTTCTTAAATCATTTATAACCACAAAGGTGGGGGATGGTAATTAACTTTATAATTAAACACTTTAACTAGTGGACTGTATTAAAATAAGGCGGTGGGGGATTTATTCATGGGTGTGAATTGAAATATGTATTTAGGTATTACGTACGTTAATAATACAAGAATTAATTTGCATTAAATATGATTAATATATACAGTACTACTACTTTCAAGCATTCATCCTTTCACACATAAAACTAAATAGGTACTGTAGATATGGTTAACTATTATTAAATGTCTAAACTTCATGATTATTTAAATCTAAAATGGACGAGATAACTCATTTCTTTACTGAATTTAATTGAACTTTTTTGTATTTAAACTAACTGCTTTCGTTCACACAAAATACCTTGTACTTTACGTCTTCTTCGATTCTGTCAATTTAACTTTGCCAATAATCTTATCTGTATCCCTAGATAAGACTTCCAACAGTTAATTCGAATCTCTAGGACAGGAATAGATTTATCTACCACAAATTTCCACCCGCCATTTTACCTTCTTATATCTTCAACAAGAGAAACGCTACGATTTGTATTGTCTCTAGAAAATGCGTTAAGATGCCCAAAGAGTCCTTAATTCAGTATTGAAGAAAGGTAACCCAGAGTACAGCAAATATTTTCTAAATAGCTGTGCAAACAAAATGAAAAACTACTAAATCAGACAGGGCTATGACTGGGTAGATGGTCTTGGTGCCAAATTCAAGCATAGCTATGACTGGATCGATGCTTCTCGGGTGAGGGTTTGTAAGGCACTAAAATCAAAATGAATTTTTCCTACCGGTGCGGACAGGGAGATTAGAGCGGGAAATTGCGCAGAGGCGGATGCATTGAGAGGGTGGAAACATGTTCTCCTTTATTGACGGAGACAAAGATATATTAAATTGAGAACGATTAATAACGATTTCCTTGACGAAGTGACAGTTCGATTCCTAGCGATTGTTGCATATAACGGAATCTATTCTACCGACATTCCAGGTTCGGGCTAAGGAGTAACTGAAATATAATGCTTTAAATGCGCAAATTGTCGCTTACCTGGGGTGAAATAAATATATTTGGGTTTAATTATGGCTCATTCATACTACGGACATACAGGGTTTTATCACCAAACTATACGGTGAAAAACAATAAGTTATACACATGTGGGGGTGTTTCCCCAACAATTAGTTTCCACTCATCCCTATTCACCTGCACATTTATAATTTTCATTTGTCATTTTCTGTCTTGTATAAGCATATTTCTACTTTCCCATTGTGTGTGACATTAATTAGTAATGTTTAGAAATGAATGGGCTTAGGCAGGATCGAACTTGATGAGCCGCCAAAAAAAAATCGGAAGAAATTGGAAAAGTAGCACAAATGAAAAACTTAATAACAATTTATTTACGAGACTGTCAGGAATCTGCAGACTCACTGTCTATTTCCCAGTTAATACATTTACTTATATGCCTAGGAGTAATAGCTTCGGAACCTCTCCCATGGCTAGTTTGGCGCACTTTATCAAATGTTATAACTTTTTTAACTACCTAGAGTGGTATGCTCCGTTTTCGATATACGGATATACTGAAACAACTCTATTTTAAGTTGATATTTTTTAATCTGAGCTAGCTGACATGAGACAAGTAGGCCGTACCTGATGTGGTTCAAGGGATGGATACCGCAAAATAGTTAGAACAATTGTTGGATTACCTAAAATCATTTTTTTGTGATAATTATTGATCTGAGCGAGCTGACATAGGAGAAGTAGGCAGTACCTGACGTGGTTCAAGGGATTGATGCAGCGAAATAGTTTTAAAAAAGTAGGATTCCCTAAAATCAATTATTGAAAAATATTATTGATCTTAGTGAGCTGACATGTGATAAGTAGGCTGTACCTGATGTGGTTTAACGAATTGATGCCGCAAAATAGTTTAAAATATTTACGATTTTTTTCCAAGTGATAATTCTTGATCTGAGCGAGCTGGCAAAGGACAAGAAGTAGGTCATACGTGATGTGGTTCAAGGGATGGATGAGGGAAATAGCTAAAAAAATTGTAGGATTACCTACCTAAAATCATTTTTTTTAACTTGATAGTTATTGATCTTAGCGAGCTGACATGGGATAAGTAGGCCGTACCTGACGTGGGTCAAGAGATTGATGCCGCAAAATAGTTTAAAAATTTGTAGGATTACTTAAAATAATTTTTTAAGTGATAATTATTGATCTGAGCGAGCCGACATTGGACAAGTAGGCCGTAGTTGTCCGAAAATAGCTAAAAAAATTGTAGGATTACCTAAAATCGCAGGATTACCTAAACTCATTTTTTTTAAGTTGATAATTATTGATATTAGCGAGCTGACATGGGATAAGTAGGCCGTACCTAACGTGGTTCAAAGGATTGATGCTGCAAAATAGTTTAAAAATTTGTAGGATTACCTAAAATATTTTTTTAAGTAATAATTATTGATCTAAGCGAGCTGACAAGGGACAAGTAGATCGTATCTGATATGGTTCAAGGGATTGATGCTACAAATTAGTTTTAAAATTTGGATGATTACCTAAAATATTTTTTAAGTGATAATTATTGATCTGAGCGAGCTGACAAGGGGCAAGTAGGCCGTACCTGATGTGGTTCAAGGGATGGATGTCGTAAAATAGCTAAAAAAATTGCAGGATTACCTAAAATCTTTTTTTTTTAAGTTGATAATTATTGATCTAAGGGAGCTGACATGGGACAAGCAGGCTGTACCTAATGTGGTTCAAGAGGCTGATGCCCCAAAAGAGTTTTAAAATTTGTAGAATTACCTAAAATAAATTAGTTTTTATGTGATAATTATTGATCTGAGGGAGCTGACAAGGGAGAAGTAGGCCGTACCTGATGTAGTTCAAGGGATTGATGCAACAAACTATTTTAAAAATTTGTAAGATTACCTAAAATAAATTTTTTTAAGTGATAATTATTGATCTGAGCGAGCTGACATGGAACAAGTAAGCCGTACCTGATGTAGTTCAAGGAGGGATTGATGCCGCAAATTAGTTTAAAAATTTGTAGGATTACCTAAAATCAATTTTTTTAAGTGATACTTATTAATCTGAGCGAGCTGATATGAGACAAGTAGGCCGTACTTGATGTGGTTTAAGGGATGGATGACGGAAAATAGCTAGAAAATTGTAGGATTTCATAAAATAATTTTTTTTTAATTGATAATTATTGATCTAAGTGAGCTGACATGGGACAAGTAGCCCGTATCTGATGTGGTTTAAGGGATTGATGCCGCAAATTAGTTTACAAATTTGTGGATTACTTAAAAT
>JAEQML010076128.1:0-13505 GCA_016904865.1 Pissodes strobi
AAAGTTCAAACTTGGGGCGACCGAAATTTGGTCCAGTTCAATGCAGCAAAGACCCAAGCAGCCACGTTTACCAAGAGGGCCAATACAGCGGATCCTGACATCATTATGGCAGGGTCGACCATTCCTTCATCCTCGTCAATCGGACTGCTGGGTATCTCGGTCAACAGCAATATGTCGTGGCATGACCACGTTGCTAACATCGCAAAATCAGCCTCCCAGAAGCTTGGTGCGCTATTTCGCAACAAAAAACTCTATACACCGCAGCAGTTGCTCTTGCTCTACAAAGCGCAAATAAGACCGTGCTTAGAATATTGCTCACATATCTGGGGTGCGGCACCAAAGCACACCCTAAAGCTGCTGGATTCCATTCAGAAGAGAGCTGTGCGTCTCGTCGGCGACCCGGAGTTGACCCGGAATCTAGATAGTCTGGAACACCGCAGACATGTAGCCGAGATATCTCTGTTTTACAGATACTTTCACGGCAGATGTTCCCAGGATTTGGTCCGCCTCATCCCGCCCCTGTCAGACAGTCACGACAGACGGCAAGAGCGCATCAGTTCGTCGTACAACTGGAAACACCTAGAACATCGCTTTACAAGAACTCCTTTGTCTGGCGCACTGCATCACTGTGGAACTCACTTCCAGGACATCTGTTTCCCACTAATTACAACCTACAACTATTGTTGTCCGTGTCAATCAACATCTTCGCACACACACCGCTCGTCGAGCGCCATAGGGTCTCCCTTTTGTGTGTGTGCCACTGCCATAAAAAAAAAGTCAGAATAGTCTACTCTACATAATATTTTATATTTTCGAAAGTAAACCTAAGAACCCTTTCATGAGGCGCATTCCAGAGCAGAAAATATAAATGATTGTAAGTAAACCTGGCAGAGAGCAGAAGTTAAGTGAAGGATTCTGTTTAAAAGGATTAAGTTTACTTTTAACATACTACCTATGTAAGTAAACTACTTTTTTATAAGAAAAAATAAACTAAAAAACATATTAAAATAAAATAAAAAATTGCAGAGTAACGCTCCTGTGGCTAGTCTATAGTGTTTAGGTAAATCTCCAGCGGGTGGGTGAATCTGAAATTATTATATACTATAATTATAAGACCTGTTTTGAATTTTTTTTTTGTGTAACTCATAAATAGGTAGGCAACTAGTAAATTGTACTTAAGATGCGTATATAGGTACTTTCCTAGATTTCTTTGATTTTGGTGTACTTATATATTTTTTATTTTTGTAGGTTACCTATAATTTAGACCTGTTTTGAAAATATATTTTTTTATGTTACTCATAAATATAAGTAGGCAACTAGCAAATTGTACTTTACTTACTTAGGAAGTAAGTAAGTACATACATACTTTCCTAGATTTCTTTGATATATTTTTTATTTTTGTAGGTTACCTATAATTTAGGTCTGTTTTGAAAATATTTTTTGTGTTTCTCATAAATATAGGTAGGCAACTAGCAAATTGTACTTTAGATACGTACATACTACTACTACTACGATGGCGCTACAGCCCATATCGAGCCTTGGCCTCCTTAATCCTTCTTCCCCATCCGTCCCTATCCACCGCTGCACGTCTTTAATTTCCTATACCCAGTATTTCTTCAGCATCCTTCCGTATCCCATCTACACAGCGCAGCTTCGGCTTTCCTACCGGCCTCTTTCCTTCAGGTTTTCCTGTGAGCACCTTTTTTGGAACCCTGTCGTCCGGCCTTCTTTGGGCATGTCCTGCCCATCTCAGTCGCATCAGTTTTATATGCATTGAAACTCTGGGTTCCTCATACAACTGCTATATTTCATGATTCATGCGTACCCTCCAGAAATCTCCTTCGTTTACTGGACCAAGAATCCTTCTTAGGATTTAAAAGCTCCGCGTTTTTGGCTGAGGGTGTCCACGTTTCAGCTTCGTATGTCAAAACTGTGCGGATCATTGTTTTGTAGACTCTAATTTTGGTCTTCCTGTGTACATCTCTCGATTTTAAGATGGGTAGTATTGAGTGGTATGCTCTATTTGCTGCGTTGGTCCTTTTTCTAATTTCTTTGGTTTCGTCGTTGTCATGTGATAAGTTTGAGCCGAGGTAGGTAAAGTCCTTCACTACCTCAAAGTTATAATTATCAAATGTGATGTTTTGGCCTAATGGATTGCGTTGTTGTCTGCTTTACAGTAGTAGCTTGGTTTTTGTTCATTAACTACGATACCTATTTCCTTTGCTGCATTTTCTATATCTGTGAAAGGTACCTTTACGGAGAGTATTGATCTTGCCATTATATTCAGATCATCTGCATAGCCGACAATTTCATTTGATCTATTTATTATCGCTGAGGTTACGCTTACGCTGGCCTTCCTTATGACGCTTTCCAATGCCAAATTAAAGAGAGTTGGGGCCAGCCCATCTCCCAGCTTCAGTCCCTGGGATACCCTAAAAAATTCGCCAGTTTCTCCGTCCACCTTTACCTGGCATTGGAGTGTTACTCATGGTCAGTCTTATTAGCCTCATTAATTTTGGTGGTATATTAAAATCTAGTAATAGTGAATAAAGCTTTTCTCTCTTAATACTATCATAAACTTGCTTAAAGTCAATGTAGAGTTGATAGAGATTGACGTCGTGCTCCCGTACATATTTCTATGGGGGCCTTTTTATTTTTTTTAAATATTCTTTTTGTGGAGGGTTCTAAAAGATGAAGCTGCCTGAAATTGTAGTAGGAGAATGCTTACTTCGAGCTAGTTCTTTTTTAGGGTTTTTATTGGAGCGAGTAAAGTAGCTACTGGTCAGCCAGTCAAGTTGGTTGTTTTAATTTGATATCTACTACAGCCGTAGTTACTGAATGTCCAGGTGGGCATTGCCTTAAATTGCCACCGAGAGTTTATGTCTCAAGGTGCCTAGCAGCAACCTACGTCCAGAAGGTCGGAGGTGATATCGGCGAAGAGCAGATAAGATAAAATAAATTAGATTGAGTGTGTCATTAGGCACACAAAATACTTGTGATCTTTCTACATATTGAAATTGGCGTGTTATTAGTATTTCCAGCGTGAAATTAGACTGCGTGTTATTAATATAAATATTTTCGGAACTGTTTAGGTATAAGCATAGCTTCCCGATGCTAATTTGAATCAGTATACCTCTGGTAGAGATACTACTTACTAGTGTGGTTCAGTTAATATTCATAGTTTTATTTCTATTATATTTCCCTATTCTTACAGTATAATATATATCATGGTAAGTATTAAATATTGTCGTTCTGACTGAGGAACTGTCTGATTATAATAATTTTACATAATGGTACTACACATAACTGATTCATTAGGATTTATTTATGTACAACTGCGACACGTATACCATGGTAGACGCGCGCAAGGTTTAGTGGTAATAAATATTATCCTGATAAATAATTACGAGTATGTTGAGACGATAGATATCTTATGCATATTGCGTTTATTATTAATTTGTTGAAATTGATTTTGATCTTTCGTAATCATTTAGTATATTATATTGTTACTTCCGATATAGCTAAACCTGCCTACAATTGTTCATTCTTTTACCTATTTCACTTCCATTATAATTCAATTTAATTAAAATTACAGTCTGTATGTATACACAACTGATCTAGTTCTATATTTGTGAGCATATAGGTTATTATTTATTTTCAATTAAGCTCTTTTACATTTTTTTATATTAATATAATTTTGTTTATTGAAAGAAACACGACAACACTTGAACGTCAAGCCAGACGAGCGCCCAATAAACTTAACATGCACGAACGTACCGTCTTTCATTTGCTCTGAAATACCTTAACCAAACATGTGTAGTTGATAGTCGTTTGATTTTAAATCGCTCTTAAGGATTCTCAAGACCGAGGATCTTTAAGTTTGGGTCTGGGGATTTAGTTATTTCAAACTGGTGGCACCCTGGTCAAAATTAAATATTTGACCCACTCCCACGCCGACGAGTAATCAGAGCACATGTTGCGCTGGCCGCATCCTTAAGGGTAGGTAACATCTTATTTATTTTATATTGCAAACTCATTTAAAATCGTTTTACGCGCGGCAATCTGTTTTGCGTAACATGCTACACATATTATTTTAGTACCTTGTGCATACAATTTTTAAATTAAAGTTGGCTGTCACCTAATTTTACATGAATTGTTTAATACGTGTGCAATTCTAATCTCTATGACTTTGACCGACTTAAGTACATGATGAACTTGCAGTTTTAGGAGCTCTAAAACGTCAATTATACTTCTGCTTAGAAAGTGCGAACGAAGTCCGCATGAGAGTTTTGCAAAAATTGATACAAACATGAAAATATTAACTATAAAACACTATGTATACAATCCTCGTTGAATATGATTAGATCCCATTAGTCCTTAATATCTTATTTCAATATAATGTATCTTTCTATATTTTTCATCAAATCCTTATTCACTATAAGAGTGTAACGAATTGGAAGAGTTCAAAAGGATTACTCAACACATTTATAACGATATTTTCATTGTATAGGCCCTTTAGAAATATGTCAATAACAAAAACTCAATAAGTATACTCCATAACATATTTGAAGATTATCTGTCTCATATAATTTAATGTCATATTCGAAATATCGAATCAGTATAAATAAGTACTTTTTGTATTGATATCTGAAAAAAGCAATTTCCTTGATATCGACAAAGTGAACAAACAAACAAATATGCAATATAGTTTATGGAAGTTTCTGGCTGAGCTATCACGAAAATAAGCAATCTAGATTTTATATTAAAATATGTAACGAACGAAGTTTTAATAAATTGGTTGCATGAATATTTGAAGAGCAGTTCATTCTTTGCATGATGAAAAGATGGATAAAATACCGTTGCCTTTTTAGAAAATATTAGATTTTATGACGTATAGCAATTGCCCAGTCTTTGCAACAAAAGTAAAATTAAAACGTTAAAACTCAAAATGGCACGAGGATTCCATTACTTGTTTCAATTCAAGTTCGTCAGACTGTCTCGATAAAAATGATTCGTTTACTCGGAATTCTATTAAGAATCCGTTTGTTTAGCGCTAGCCTTTGTTCGACTCCAATACTCTATTAAACTTCAGTCCATTATTTTGCTTCGAAATCATTTTTCGATTGCTAAACATTCGATTCTTCTAATAACAATAACTCCTTTGGTGTCAAATCGAATATACAACCGTTATATGAACTTCACTCCATTTATGTTGTCTAAGTTTTCTTCATCTGTATGTCCACAAGATCGATTTTTATGATTAAAGCCTGTGAAATTTCATGAACAATGTCAAGAAAAATCTTTAGATTCTAAACTCACAAAGCAACTATATCACAGCAAATTTGATCTGTATACAGAAAAAACCTCGGCAGTGGAGATGAAGAAAGGAAGCCGATAGATAACGGAATGAACTGGTAGGCAAAATACAAAAATAAAAAGTTGAAGTATGAGGTAATAGAAATGACCAGGAAATCATTAAAGAAAGAAAATCTTTATTTTCGAAAATTGGATCTGACTCAATGGCTGCATTAAAACTATCTGAGTCTAGCCCATTGAGTAGACAAGAGCTTGGCAATATGCAAGCAAAGTATAAAGGTGCAATAAAGAATCGAACTTTAGATATTTATTAATTTAATACAGGTTTGAGGTTCAAGTTATTATTCTCGTATGATATGTCTATTTTAATTTAATACAATGGAAAAACCTAAATAATATGTAACTAGCCACTGTCTTAGCTCGCATTGTCCATTAGCATTACGCTATTCTGAGGAATGTTTGGTAACAAACAATTATTGAACCATCGTTCAAAAAGTTCTGTCTTTGCATCTTCATAGTAGTCCATGCAGGAGCATTTAGTAGTATTTGTAGAAAGCCTCAAGGCATTTGCGACCCAACCGTGTTCTGCCCTGGTATGCAATATGGTTATCATTTTCATCACATTGTATGATGGTCGTAGTACTGTAAACATGCGGTTTTATTCGCTCCGTAGCAAACAAAAAATTTTGGGGTATAAAATAAAATATTAAAATAGTACTTAGTGCGTGCTTCTGGGAAAAGTCACCGTTTACCAAATTAGTAATTTAAATGACTCCAAAACCAAGTGATATGAAGCTATTAATAAAAGAAGCAATAAAGGAGTTGCTATCTGATGAAACCTGTATCGACAACATTCTACAGAAGGTTCTTGAAAAAGTAAAATTGCTATAAAAAATGCAAATAAACAACAAACAATAATCCACCAGCTGAATGGCAAAATAACGTCTGTTCCTACAGTATTGAAGAGATGCAAGAAGAAAGGATCAGGGGAAAACTATGAACATCATTAGTGACCAAATAAAGATGCCGATCCATGAACAGGAAGTTGTTAAATGTTATCGTGTTAGTGAAAACACTAGAAAAGCCCGGCCTGCCATTGTGAGGTACTCTTCTTTTTCAGAAAAAAAAATATTCATGGCGATAACTATTTAGTATTTTATATATTTTGTTAGTTCACACCTGCCCCCTCCCTGATAGCGTTGGACCCCAGTTTTGCATAGACCCTAGCTTTTAGAAAAAAGATATATCTTATATCGAGAAGATACATTGCATTTTACAATACGTTAATACAATTTACAATATTTATTATCATCCGTGTTCTTGTTACATTCTGTATCTCATTTAACCCTTTGTAACTCACTTTTCTAGCCTCCGGTGCATTGTACCTCTTAGCATAGATGTATTATACCATTACCCTGTTCGAAGCTATCATAAAAGAAAGCCTGCTGGAGGCATTGCAATGGGTTTTTCACTGATGTATGGTACATATTACAAAAAGTAACATATCTTCACAAATTATTGCAACGTTTTAGAGTCCTACTAATGAAAGAATAGTTTATTTGTTTAAAATCACTTACAATAGTTATCTGTACAATATTCATGCAATAGAAATATATTCATTTAATGGTTTTATCTATATTAATAATATAAACGTGTATCCACCTGATTTGTTTGCCACTGATTTACAAATACGATACTGTCTCTGTACCATATTTAATACTATACGTATATTAATAATAGTTTATTTAGATATTAAAATTGCTCCAAAATCAGAGCTGTTTAAGATCATTTAAAAAATGATTTAAATCAAAGATCAAAGATACTTTTCATTTGGATAAACGATTTAAATTAAAGATCGTTTTGTATATAAAGAAAGATTTAAATAATAAATCTTTTTTATATTCAAATCTTTTCAAAAGATTTAAATATTTTTTAAAATCTAAATCTTTTGAAAAGATATAAATACTTCCTAAAATGATCTAAAATGTAAAAAAGATTGAAATCATTTGGTTGCTTATGTACAACGAATTGGCGACGTTGGTTATGTACCATTAAAAACCCATTAGAGCGTAATCAAAATGTTATTTATATAAATTAAGTGAAAAAAAAACAAAAGTGTGACGTCACCCAATCTAAATTTTAAAAAAGAATACAATCCTCCATAAGTACGTCAAAATAACATACAAAAACCAAATTAAAATGTCATTTAAACCTTGTTTTTTTTAATGGATTTTTTGCCAATTATCGAGTGTTTAAAAGCCGTTAGCATTCACATAATTGGTAACTTTGCACTTCTTATTATGTTAGCCGATTATATTAATTAAAATGAAAACACCAACAACATCAAACATACAAAATAGCTCATTATGTGCATGCTAGCAGCTTTTAGATATTTGACAATGTGTCAAAATTCCATTAAAAAACAAGTTTTTTACAATTACTTTTTGATAAAATCAACTTGAAATTTGACAAAGTCCTATTATTTCAATTATCTTTTTTTATATATTTTTGATTTGAATTTTTCCTAGAAATATTTTTCTGGCGGAAAAATCTATTTTACTTTTTAGCTAGGTTTTTTATGGTATTTTGTTTGCATTTTACAGAGTGATTACTTCGTAAGGGGTTTGTTTATGACGCAGAAACTTTCATTACAAAATACAAAATAAACATAGAACTAAAACACTTAGGATGTATTTATTGCTGTATTTTATTATAGTTAAATTCTTTTTAATGATTTAAATCTAAGTCTAAAACAGAGTTTTATCCACAATACCGAAACAGAATATTTGCACTCGACGCGCGTTTCGCTAACCATGTTAGCATCATCAGGAGATGATTAAAACTAAAATTAAAATCTACCTAACTCCCTTTTATACTACTGTTTGCTTAATCAAGCGGAACCAAACAGAACCAATCCTGGGATCCCGCTAGTCACGCTTGATTAACCAATACAATGGACTATACGGAATAGGCCCTCTATCTCTATTTAAACTATTCTTACATTTAATAATTTCCATACTTTCATATGCGTCTAATCAGTTATATTATGAATTAATTTTAAATTCTTAATTGTTATTCTATGATTATTATCAAAAGCATGCTCGGCAACACTTGATTTTTCCGTTCTACCATACTTTAAATGAGCTAAATGTTCTTTGAATCTAGTCTGTATAGATCTTCTAGTTTGCCCAACATATTTTTGGTTACAATCCATACATCCAATTTCATATATTCCACTTCTTTCCAATATTTCAATTTTGTCCTTTGGACCACCTAATAATTTCTTAATATTGAACTGAGTCTGATATACTAATTTTAAACCTACTTCCTTAAAAACTTTTTGGAGTCCTCTAGTATACTGAGGATTATACGGTATCGAAACGTATTTTGTATTTTCATCCTGATTAACGAAAGAAGTGGAATCACGAATGGTCTTTCTAAACAAATGCCTATTAATTAGTTTATTTATTTAGTTAGTAACTAACTTAATAAATAAACTAATTAATAGGCATTTGTTTAGAAAGACCATTCGTGATTCCACTTCTTTCGTTAATCAGGATGAAAATACAAAATACGTTTCGATACCGATAGCGAAACGCGCGTCGAGTGCAAATATTCTGTTTCGGTATTGTGGATAAAACTCTGTTTTAGTGCATGTTGCCGAAGGTTCCAAACCCCAACGTAGTAAATCTAAGTCTGTTTAAGGATTTAAATTTTTTGGAAGATTTAAATCTTTTTACTGATTTAAATCCTTTTAGAAAGATTTAAATACTATATTTAAATCAAAAATCAAAGGTACTTTTCAGAAAGATTTAAATCATAAATTAAAAATCACTATCAGAAAAAATATTTAAACTCAAAGTATTTAAATCAAAAAATGTATTTAAATCACAAAAATTATTTAAATCTCACTGTTGGTGACAGCTCTGTCCAAAATCAAGTGATATGAAGCTATTAATAATAAAAACAATAAAAAATTTATTATCTGATGAAAGTGTTATCGACAACATTCTAAAGAAGGTCGTTGAAAAAGCAAATATGCTTCAAGGAATTATAAACGAACAACAAACAATAATCCATCAGCTGAAAGCGAAAATAGAGAGCATACGTTAACACGAAAGGCTAAATGGCGTCTGCTTCTACAGTATTGAAGAGCTAGGGAAAAATTAAGCACATCAGGTGAAAACACAAAAAAGCTCGGACTGTGCTTGTCAGGTTCTAAAAGAAAAATTCATAATGATAATTATGTAGTAGTTTATAAATTTTAGTATTTTACACCTGCCCCCTCCCAGATAACGTTGGACTCCAATTTTGCATAGACCCTAGCTTTTAGAAGAAAGTCATACCCATATCGAGAAGATACATTGCATTTTACAATACCTCAATACAATTTACAATACTTATACAATCTCATTTAACCCCTTGTAACTCCATTTTCTAGCCTCCGGTGCAGTGTACCTTTCAGCATTTTCATACAAGAAAGCCTACCGGAGGCATTACAATGGGTTTTTCACTGATGTATGGAACATGTTACAAAAAGTAACATATCTTTACAAGTTATTGCGACTACTAATGAAAGAATAGTTTCTTTAACTTATTTGTTTGAAAATCATTTACAATAGTCATCTGTACAATATTCAAAAGACGGTCCTGTCTTTATGCGATAGAAACGGGGATTCATCAGCAGTATTTTTTTTGTTCCCGATTTTCTTCGTTAATATGCATAATAAAGAAAATTAGCCAAGTATAAAACTCACTTAGAATTACTGAATCTAGGGCAGTACAGTGATAAAAAATTTAATTTCTTAATTTTAGCTTTTAATATATTAGGAGAAAAAAATAACAGAAAAAATAAGTCTGTACGACCCTAGTGGATCATAATCTAGACATATTGATAAAAGAAAAAAAAATTTCGATCAAATAGTTTGTCCATAATCCTGGAATAAAGATTTTGAGACAAAATCGCTGATTCGACACGCCCCCTTGTCGCTAAACACATGAATTTATTTAGAATTATTTCTTCTGGTAAAAGCTGGCAGCGGTGCGAGGCCACGTGGTTTGTGTCTGTTGTTTACAACCTGAGCCGGTCGGGCGATCGCTCGCTGGACGAAACCAGTTTTCAGAAATATAATATTTGGGATATTATTTATTTTGTAGACTGTTCTAAATGATATTGTAGCCGCTTCTCAAACTTCCCACATATATAGGTGGCGCATTAGTGTAACAAAGACCCGTACAGAGATAAAAAATGTTAAATACAAAAATTGTAAGATATGTTGTGGTAAATATTGTGAAAATATTTTCAATTATACAGGGTGCTTTATAAAATCCTGTCGTTCGTTTTTTGAGTTTTTTTAATGGAATGTATATTATTGCACATTTAGGTTCTGCATGAAATTCTAGACATATTTGGTGAATAATGCCCTACATCTATCCCCAAGTTTTTCGAAATATTGGCAGTTGAAAATCGGCCAACTACCATGTTTGACAGGCTGTACAGGGTTATCCAACGAGGACTAGACAAGGCGATTTATTTACTTTCCCTGTAATTTTTATAAAAAAAAACCGAAATAACCATCTTATGTAATTTTCTCCCGCGAATTCGGATATGTTCAGCAAAAACCAATTGAACTAAAGGTCACTTTGATATTTTTTTTAAATGGGATGCCGCCATGTATATTATTGCATATTTGGATTGTGCGAAAAAGGCTAGACATATTTCATGAATAATGTCTTATACCTATCTCTAACGGTTTTTGAAATATTGACAGTTGAAAATCGACCAATTACCAAGTTTGACAGCTTGTAAAATCTAAACGGCTATAGATAGAACAAAACGGTTTGCACTTTCCTGTATTGGTTTTTCATAAGCTCTCGTATAACACTAACTTTTTATTTAACCAGACGTTAAATTTATCCGGGATTTTTTAACATCTGGTTAAATCTAAAGTTAGTCATACGATAGCTTATGAAAAACCATTTTCGGAAAGTGCAAACCGTTTTGTTCTATCTTTAGCCCTTTAGATTTTACAAGCTGTCAAACTTGGTAAATGGTCGATTTTCAACTGTCAATATTTCAAAAACCGTTAGAGATAGGTATAGGACATTATCATGAGATATGTCTAGGCTTTTTCGTACAATCCAAATATGCAATAATATACATGGCATCCCATTTAAAAATATATCAAAGTGAACCCTAGCACTTTTATTTGATGTTCAATTGTTTCTTGCTGAACATATCCGAATTCGCGGGAAAAAATTACATAAGATGGCTATTTCAGTTTTTTTTTTGTAAAAGTACAGGGAAAGTCAAAAATTAGCCTTGTCTAGTCCTCGTTGAATAATCATGTACAATCTAAACGGGTAAAAATAGAGCAAAATGGTTTGCACCTTTCTATCTCGATTTTTTATAAGCTATCGTTTAACGCTAACTTTGTATTTATTTACCCAGAGGTTAAATTTACCTGTGGTTAAATAAAAAGTTAGTGTCAAACAATAGCTTATGAAAAACCAAGATAGGAAAGTACAAACCATTTTGCTCTATCCTTAGCCGTTTAGAGTTTACAGGCTGTCAAACTTGGTAAATGGTCGATTTTCAACTGTCAATATTTTTGCTGACTTCTTTTGTTCTCTTGATCTTCTAGCGATCAACATTTTTTGACAAATACTACTGTTTTTGTAATCAGGTCGCTTTTTTTCCCCATATCGCTACAAAAACAATAAAACAAAGCACTGATCGAACCAAAACACAATAAATCACAAGTTACAGAACGACCCGCACACTCGAGATTCAAAATTTGAATGATAAAACAAATATTTCTGTAGGATTCAAAAAATACGAAGGATAAGATAAACAATCGACTCGCTTCTACCTAGTCTAGACGTAGGTATCGTCTTTACGAAGTCAATTGAAAAAGTTGGGACTCTTAATTTAATGTCGGCATAGTCTGTTCTCAGTTGCCGGCGAGAGCCTATACAAAATAATTAGAAATTATTAAGAGCCCGAACTGTTTCAATTAACTTCGTAAAGACTATAACATAAAATATAAAAAGGTCTTCTAAACACTTTAGGCAGGTTACGAGCCTATATATTTGGAAAAAGGTATCTACATCAATAATTATTACCTATAGATAAATAATGACTATTTTCAAGGAATAATAATAATAAAGGGGAAAATACCTACATGGTGGTCCATTAGTGTGACTGTCCCGTATCTCCCTATTTACAGAGATAAAAAAAATGTTAAATACAAAAATTGTAGGATATGTCGTGTCGCATATCGTAAAATATTTTCAATTATACAGGGTGCTTCATAAAAACCTGGCATTTGTTTATTGACTTTTTTAATGGAATGCCCTGCATATTATTGCACATTTAGATTCTACATCAAATTCTAGACACATTTCATGAAAAATGTTCTACACCTATCTCCAACTGTTCTCGAAATATTGACAGTTGAAAATCGGCCATTGACCAAGATAGAGCAAAATGGTTTGCACCTTTCTATCTCGATTTTTCTTACTTTGTTTTATTGTTTTTGTATCAATATGGGGAAAAAGCGACCTGATTCCAAAAACAGTGGTATTTGTCAAAAAATGTTGATCGCTAGAAGATCAAGAGAACAAAAGAAGTCAGCAAAACTAATGGCATCAACGTAAGTTTTGTTTTAACAGACTACTAAATACAACAACCTTTGATTTTTTTTGGTGGATAATGTACAGGGTGGCCGCTTTAAGTTGAGCCCATACCTTAACTCGAAATCTATGAGTGTTGCAAAAAAAATTAAAAATACAAAAGATGTTTCTAGTTAAACGATCTTTTATTGTTTGTAGTGTTTTAATTGTCACCCTATTTTATACAAGGGGGTCAAATTAAGGTAATTTTTTTAAATAGAATGCCCTTTTTTCTTACATATTTCTAAATAAACCAGTAAAAGATGAATTCAACGATATGCAGGGTGGCCGAAAATACCGTTCGAATAATTTCAAGAGATTCTACATAAGAAAATATTAAATTTTTCT
Source organism: Pissodes strobi (assembly GCA_016904865.1). Classification (NCBI taxonomy): domain Eukaryota; kingdom Metazoa; phylum Arthropoda; class Insecta; order Coleoptera; family Curculionidae; genus Pissodes; species Pissodes strobi. The sequence continues at coordinate 13,339 of JAEQML010076128.1, forward strand.
CATATGAACCTGGGTCCGAAAATGCATAGTTTCCCAGATACAGGATGTCAAACTTTAAAAAAATCGTTTTTTTAATTAATATCTTAAATATCCTTTTAAAGATTTTGTTGAAATTTAGTAGTGTTATCTGTAATAATAAGGGGCTTATTTAGCCTTAATAAGATTAA